>JACXGI010000536.1:49694-90242 GCA_016801175.1 Esox masquinongy
GGCTGTACCGGGTAAACATATTAAGAGTACAATTGTAATAATTAATAAGTGCACGTGGGCTGAGTCCAGAGTCTAGTTAAACTTAGTCCTGGTCGGAAGCATGACCAGATGGACAAGGACAACACGAGGAGGGGGAGGTGTCAGCACAGTGGCAGCTGAAATCGTCAGGTATCGTCTTGATCTGCAACACAACCAGTAGTAGTAGTAATATTAGTAGTAGTAACAGTAGAAGTAGTAGTAGTAATATTAGTAGTAGTAACAGTAGTAGTAGTAGTAGTAATATTACTAGTAGTAACAGTAGTAGTTGTAGTAATTCTGGTATTAGTAACCGTAGTAATTGTAGTAATGTTAATATTAGTAACAGTAGTGGTAGTTGTAGTAATCACTCCCATTCTTTACTCCATGGTTAAATGGTTACATTCCATCAACAAATCTTCACCTCCTTCACTGTTCAGTCCAGTCCCAAGCTTCTGTCATGAAGGTTTTGATTTCTGACTTTGTCTCAGCCATGACATAGCTCAAAAGATCCCTTCACAATCAAGCCACATATGCAGATCCCCACTCTTTAATTAGCCAATGAAAAGATAGAGTGTTAGAGACAGACAGAGAGAGCGGGAGGGAGGGAGACATGATTAATTACTTTGGGGATAGCTTATACTGCAATTAGGGAGCAACCACCAACAGAATGAAATACTGTGGAAGGATGAGGTGGAAGTGAATGTCTTTTTTTATAAGTTGGTATAAAGTGCCTGGGAGAGTTGAACCAAGGTTGTTTAGTATGAAGATACTGCTTCTCTAATAAACTTAAAATCACAGATCCCATATGTAGATGTCATGGCAACATCATCGAGCACAGAAACCCGTAATAAGGTTTGATTGTGATGACGGCATGTGCAGACTGTCAAACTAAAGGCACACCTTGGATATAACTTTATTTTTACAAAATATATACATGCCAGTGTTTGACTTTCAGTTTGTTGTAACAATAACTGAAAGCTAGTTTTCGTATTTAGATTTTAAGAACAACTTAACATAAAAGTTGACATTACTTGTCATATTTAATTTTAATATTTCATAAGGTCAGAATCACTGCTGGTCTTATTGATTTAACTCACCACAAGTCAAAATGCAAGATGCAAACTTATGTCTGATCCCTACTTATCAACTTTTAGCTTTTACACTACATTCATGTACAGTTCCCCAGTTAATGTTTTTCCCTTATATGGACTAAGCAAGAAGTGACATATTTTTCTAAAATTACATCAACAACCAAGGCTAAGTTGTTAAAAATTGCGGAGTGGAGAGGAAAATTTGCACGTAATGGTCTGTTTGAATCTGATTTGCATTTTTCCAGCATCTCTGTCTCGGTCATAAATTGTGTTCTTCCTTATTACCACCACAAACCACAGTCCCTTGTCTGCCTGAACACCCAACCAACATAATTTTATGTTGATGATGTGACTTCCTGTAGATGATGGTATGCTACACGCAAGAGGAAACATGGTTAAGTTCCATGTTTTCCTGCTCATCCTTGAAAAACAAATACATAGGCAAAATGCCTTAAGGCTGAATTACACTGTCTATTCAACGAATAGCCAACGACGAACTGCGCCCACAAGGACCGTTACAGTGCAGTTCACATAGCATAGTGGTTGGCTATTCAACTGTTTTCTAAACAAAAAAGGAACCAGCCATGGAGTGGTTGGAGTCATTGTTTTCATTATAGGCACTGTATAGCTATTAGCTAGCCATCTACAGTAATCTCTTTCTAATTTAACAAGTTGAATGTAGTGTTGCTATTGTTGGTTTGGATGTTAATAGATAATGTAGGGAACTCGTTTCGAGAACCGTTCTGGCTACCAGCTTGTGTAGTGGTTAGATACCTGGGCTGCCACGCAGTTGAGCGGGGTTTGAGCCTCCCCACGGACCAAACAAAGTAGGCATTAGGATTTGTTTAGGATAGGTTAAAACTTTGCTGCCTACAAGCTTCAGTGGCTACATTATAGTAAGCATAAAGTATAACTGTTCACGGTTATATTGTGATGGACGAACTGCACCGACAAGGACCATTTTGGAGTCGTTATGTTGCAATCCTATTATACCTGTTGTTGGTTTGGATGTTAATAGGTAATGTAGGGAACTAGTTTCGAGAACTGTGGAGTTTCGACTAATTGGTTTGACTATGCAGGAAGTAGACAGACACCATATATCTACACACGTGTAACGTGCAACAACACCCACTTTTTAAATAGTGTAGTGTTTAAAGACACAGTCTGTCACATAGGACACTGCGTATCGAATTTAGCCAGGGCAACAACATTAATTCCTTCTAATCGCGGGCTGGCTGAACTAGGCTTGCCTGTTTTCTTGTTTTCCCTGTGCTGTGGCACAGAGATTAATGACAATATGTACACCACTTAAAAACTCCAGACTGTTAACTGAATAGCTTACATTTTTAATGTGATAAACTATGGAAACATTAATCGTGCATCCAGTATTTCACCATTAGAAGCGGATTGCCACTGCAGACATCGGACAGCTTTAAAGGTGCACTCTGGGCACATGATTAACCTTTCCAAATCTTTTTCTAGCTGTGACGTTCCACCTTGCAAACCAGTAACTGCTTTCCAAGGTAAAATAAGAGTTACACCTGATTCTTGCCTTTGAAGAGAGAGCATTTCATCCCTTCCCCCAATCATTCTGCTGTGCACCTGAACCTCGTTTTTATGGGTTTGAGATTGGCGGTGATGTTTCAGAAAGTGGGAGGTCACTTTTATTATAGTAGAGTTTTTGGAGGAGCTTGGCCAGATTCTGAAAAAACTTTTATATGTATGACAAAGAAAGTGGGGAGCATAGTACTAGGAAGAATTTTACAGAGCTGGTGCTTTATGGCTGCGCTGGGAATAGAAGAGAGGAAGTAGTACTGGGGAGATTGAGGTTTGGTCATACAGGACTGAATTCAATCAATCAAATTTATTTGTAAAGCCCTTTTTGCATCAGCAGTTGTCACAAAGTGCTTTTACAAAACACCCAGCCTGAAACCCCAAGGGGCAAGTAACATCAGTGTTGAAGCACAGTGGCTAGGTAAAACTCTTTAAGAGGGGACGGAATAGGAAGAAACCAAGAAAGGAACCAGGCTTGGAGGGGTGACCAGTCCTCTTCTGGCTGTGTTTGGTTGAGGAGACAGTGGAGCATGTATTGTTGTACTGTGAGTCGTATAATGTGGAGAGAGAGATTGTTTGACAGTCTAAGGAGGGTGGAACAGAGACGGGGGATGGATGGTATTCTGGGAGATGGAACCAATGAGTTTTGGAGGGAGCTGTTATATTTTATTAGGGAGATCGGAATTAAGCCGGAGATATGAGTGTGGGGTGTCATGATTGACTTCACATTCCAGAACTGTAGGTGGTGGTATATGCAATTTGAAGCTGATTGCGTTCTGCCAACAGAAACTAGAAGAAGAAGAGCTTGGCCATTTAAAGAGTAATAATCTCAAACCTCTCCTCGAGACCCCCAGCCCTGACATGAATGAGGTGTATCCCAGAGCTGGCACACCTGAATCAACTCGTCAGCTGAATACATCCTTTGCAGTTTGATTTAGGTGAGCTAGTTCAGGGCTACAACAAAATTGTGGCCCAATACTTCTGTCAATGTGTCAGGTTTGAATTTGTAAGCGCTATGACACTGTTGATGG
The DNA here is from genome assembly GCA_016801175.1 of Esox masquinongy. Classification (NCBI taxonomy): domain Eukaryota; kingdom Metazoa; phylum Chordata; class Actinopteri; order Esociformes; family Esocidae; genus Esox; species Esox masquinongy. The sequence continues at coordinate 53,389 of JACXGI010000536.1, forward strand.
TTTTAACGCTCGCAGCCTGTCTGTTCTCTTCCATTTACTTCCATGTATTCTAGGTCCAGCATAAGCGCGCGTGTATGCAAGTGTGTGCAAATGGTTTGTGAGTGTTGTGTTTGGTTTTGCCTTGACTGTGTGTGGTTGTGCTCGTGTGTGGGTTGTGTGTGAGAGAGAATGTGGGAGAGAGTAATTGTGTTGGCCGATGTGTGAAAGGTTATCGGAACAGTGAAGATGGTTACAGATATGGTGTTTAGGATTTTGTTCTTTGTATCCAAAAAGGCAGTTCCTTTTTCCTACTGACATTAATAAGAGAGTGGTCCTACCCAAATATTGGAATCATTGTTACAGTGATTTTTTTGTTGTTTATGATGTAGGCTGGTAAAAACTGTATGATTTGCTATGAAAAATGTTATGTAGATTCTTTTGTTTCTATCCCTTACAATCAAAACATGCCTATGACTTAATACAATGGTTTTTAAATAAAAAAATAAACAAATCTTTAGGGGCATATTTGCGTAAATAAAAAATGTATGATTCACCAAAGAATTGTATGTAATTGCAACACGTTTGTTTGGCAATTTTTTGGCAGCCCTAATAATGTATTAAATGTGAATATAAAATATGTCCATTTCAAAAAATAATCCCCTCATCCATTTTTCAGTTTTTTCTGCGTAAAGGGCAGTTGCCATGATGAGGTCAACAGTTTGGTTTCCATATCCCTTGGGCAATTACAGCCTCCATTATCTCCCTGCAGAGATGTCTCTCCCAGTCTAAATGGAAGGAAATTAAGTTTATTTTTGGCAGCTCAGTCAGGCTTGAGGGTTCTGTGGCTGATTTGGTGACGCAGTTTTTTTTGTACTTTTCACTCTCAGTAAATGGTGTGTTTAGAAGATTGGCCCTAAAGAACTTTCATCAGTCTGACATATAAACAAAAAATAAATACAATTAAACATATAAACAAAATTACTATTTTCTTTACACATTCAAAAACCATGTAGGCTCTTAAGACATATGAAACCCAGACAACTGAAAATCAGACTATGGGTATTACCTAGACAAGTGGCAAAAATTTAAATAAGAACAATCCAACAAAAGAGTAGTAATGTGTGTAGTGTACACCATAAGGTTGTGGAGGGTATAGTTTATCAATGTTTTTGGGAAACAAGAGCATTTATTCAATCCAAATTTCAGGAGTGCAGTGTGACAGTGCAATTTCAATTTAAAAGCAAGGTTCCTGTGTTAGTGGACACTGCATTTTTGGTTAACGCTGCATATATTGGTTCAGCTGGAAATGACCTTTTATTAACTTATATTGAGCTAATGTACTGAATGCTGGTCAGATGGAATCAGGCCCAGACTATAGTAGGTGACTGGTTGAATTGTAGTTATTTAACCAGCTTATTTCATGCAAGACATTTTTTATTTCAGATGAGTGTGTTTTCTCCAGGGTTCTTCTAGGTTTTTAAAGCTATTATATAAAATAGGGAACTTGTGGCAGTCATTGGCCGAGACTAATTCAGGGTTAGTATGTCTGTTGCTTGTGCAATTCGGAAGCTCAAAGTCAAGGGTTGTCTTTCATGTCTCTTTGTTGTGGGTTTCCATCATCCCCATGCCTGATCCCCTCCCGTCCTCATCACCCTCCATAACCCCCAAACCTTCTGTTCCCCCCCCCCTGTTCCCCTCCACGACCACGTCTGCAGTCTCCTTCCAAGGTCTTTGGGGATGACAGTCCCATATGCCAGCAATATCAGCTGTGTTTGAACCTCTCCGCAGACCAGTCCTGTGTGAGTGAAGGTTAGACATATCACATTGTCACTGAATAATGCCCCGTTGATTAGCCTACGCTGTTTGAAACTCACAAAGGGAAGTAGATGATTGAAGTCTTGGGATAACTTTTTGGTCTTACATGATACATTTTCTGTTGGCGGACATGTTACGGTGGCTCCAGTGAATGCAATCTCAACTGTTGCAGCAGACATTTTAGGTTGCTGAAAGTACTTAAGAACTATTCATGCATTTTCTCACATTCTGGCGGCTGAAGGTCATTATCAGGGCTTGAAGTTGTTTGGAAGCAGAGATTGCATGTCTAGACTTGTATAGAACCTACTGCATATATTTATAGGAATTGCAGTCTAAATTTGTCATTCCAGAAAAACATTATGTGCATCACATTAAATCACATCGGCTCTCTCATTGCTCTTTGGCAGGATGTTCCAATAGGACACTGAACTGTTGTTTACCTGTTCTTGAATCATGACCACACTAGAGTGTAAATCTATTGTTCTAGATAAGAATGCCTTGTAAGCACAGAAACATCAGTCAGCCAAAGCTGAAAATACACTTTTTCTAAACAAACAATGAAAACATCTATTGTATATTTATAGCAGTGTTGTATATTGTATATTCTAAGAGATTTTGTGTCTGGTTTTTCTGAGGGACAGGAGAGGGGGATTGTGGGCCTGAGAAGATGGGAGTGGCATATGTTTTAGCTATGAGACATGCTTTCCAATTAACCTGCTCCAAAACTCACTTTCAAAATGTCCATATTTATACTAATAGGTTTTTAGTTCTAATGCAAAGTGAGGAGTTGACCATTTAGTTATGTTAAATTGATCATTTTCCTTAAGAACACAAAATTCTACACAACCTACACAACTCATACATTGCAATCAGATGTAATTAAAATGGTACAATATACAGTATATAATAATATACAGTATATAATTTTTTTAGAAGACTGCAGAAGTTCTCAGATTATCTAACATACTCTTGTTGTTAAGGAAAATGAATGACCACCCACCAGAGTCTCAGGTCTCTTATCATGTGCCTGGTAAAAAAAAAAAAAATATCTGTGTCACCAGCAACAAAGATAAAAAAATTGGAAAAAATGGTTCACAAGTCCTGCCATGCCTGGTCCACCATGGCTATATTTAGACAGTCTGTAGACAGGATCGCTGTGAGACAGACCATAGAGCAACATCAGGACTGATAATCAGGGCCTTGGAGGCAGGCATTGTGGGTTTGTTTACAGGGCAATGGAACGAGGGGAGGCAAGTTTGCAGGTACACCAAATCTGTTGTTTTCTATTCATGAATGTCAACAGAAAGTTTAGTGTGTCTGGATGTTGTTCTTAATGTTATGACAGAAACCTTGATTATAGGACTGAGAGGAACATCACCTAAGCTCCAAAAACCATAACCCTAAATCTAACCCAAATTCCCAACACTAAACCTAACACATATGACCTTACCCTAATTCTCACAGTAATCGAATTTTAACTTCCACCCTAAACACTGGGCTGGTTTTGCAGACCCGGTTTCGCTTAAGCCTAGAGTAGGACTAAAAAAATCAAGTTCAATAGAAAACTCCACTTTTCATTCCTAGACTAGGCTTCTGTGAAACCGGCTCTTAGTCTAGTTTAGTTTAACCATGGTTTGGGACATTTTTGTCCAGATTTATATAGAAAAACCTCTGAACACACATACACATTTGTTTTTCTATCCTAATGAGGACCGGAAATCCTGTCCTAATCCAGAAATCCATGTTTAATTTCCCCTAGCCCTAAACCTAATGCTTACACTATCCCTGACCTTAACCTCAATAACCAAAGCCTTAAGTTAGTGGCGAGTCCCAGTGGGAATCTGCCAATATACAGATTTTTCGGATTTTACAATCTGTGTGGCAACTTTGGATCCTCCACATGTACACATAGACGAGGATGAAAAAGACAAACAGATAAACCCTGTTCCCATGGGAGGTGACAGCACAATGCCGTCCACAGTCTCACTCGTGGTATTTCCCAACATTGATGATAGAAGGGCACCCTAAAACTCCTGAGTGTCAATTGTTTGTTTTCTCTTTCATGTTGTCTCACCACTAATGCCACCTTGTTCATTGTTTTCCAGGAAACCTGCATTTCTGTCATTCCTGTGTATTTATAATTACACCCTAAAGGGCTCTTCTCTGCTAATGGTATTTCCTGTGGAGTACTGTGGTTGAGGTTAGAGTTAGGATTAGTAATAATTAGATATTTTGCGGGGAATACATTTTTATGCCCCCATCTAATTTAGATGTGTGTGTGTGTGTGTGTGTGTGTGTGTGTTAGAGTTTGATCTTTATCTCTGTAGATGAATACACTTTGGGGCTGAGGGACTAGAGTTTCTACACAACTATCACACTGATTCCAAAAAAACACATGGAGATGTGTTCAGTCAAGTAGTGCTAAGCTGGCACCTATGCAGTGTTGCCACAATGAACGTCACTGTCAATGTCTGTTCTGATGTGACCAGTCAGTTATACGACTGTTACAACATTTACTTAGTTACCAGCAAAAGACATTCCCAAGCCTTTAACACTGTGTGTTTGACATACCTCACACACCATCACTAATAGCACCCAGCTGGGCAATGTAACCTGTTTGTTTTGATGTTGTTGTAGACAAAAGGAAGTGTGCATTCTTAACAACTGGGTGATCTTGTTTGTCAGGTCCATGCTGTATCTCTGTTTGCCATGATGGGTCCAACCTGTACCAGGCATCACAGCACAGTGAATTCTCAAGTCATGATCACACCTAGCTTCCAAACATTCTCAACATGCCAAGTGGCATCAAGTCATTGTTCACACAACTAGTGTCAACAGGGTACTGTATCTCCGAAGGTCATGTGTTCATCTGCCCACATTCTGAAACAGCATTGGCATGCGAGGTTGTGTTAAACCGTAATTACATGTACTAATTTGAAACCATGTTTAAATTCAGATACAAAACAAGTATAAAAGTATAAAATCAGATACATTTGTATTTGTCACGTGGTTTATTACACCTGGTGTTGACAGTGCAATGCCAATTAAAACTTACAGTATGAATAACAATTAAAATGTATACATTCTGTTGTAACTCTCTTTGGATAAGAGCTTTCGTTCTTTTTAAAATGTTAATGTTTTTGTGGTTTGGGAACCAATACCGAATCCTTTCAGCCTCCTAAAGTGGAAGAGGCTCTGACATTCTTTCTTGAGGAGTATGTTTGTTTATTGGTAATGTAGACACCATGGAATTTAAAGCTCTCTAACTACTCTACAACAGCTCCGTTGACCTTCATTTTGCACAGATTGAGAAAAGATTGCTGTCAGGGCACCACACTGCCAGATCTCTAACCTCAACTCTACAGACTTTCTCTTTGTCACCAGTGATCTGGCCGATCACTGTAAACAGCAAACTTACTGATGGTGTTGGAGTCGTGCTCAGCCAAGCAGCCATGGGTGAATGTAGAAATCAAGGGGCACTAATAACACACCCCTGCGGGTCCTCTGTTGTGGGTGACTTTGGCAGATGGATTGTTGCCCTCCTCCTCCACCTGGGGGCGACCCGTCAAGATGTCCCGTATCCAGTTGCAGAGGGAGGTGTTCAGCCCGAGGTTCCAGGGCTTAGTGATGACTTTGAAGGGTATTACGGTGCTGTAGTAGATGAAAAGCAATCTCACATGGTATTCCTGCTATCCAGGTGGAAGAAAGTGGTGTGGAGGGCAATGTAGATTTGCATCGTCTATGGCTCTTTTTGGGCGATATGATGATAGGAGTGGGTGCAGATGATTTGTTATCTGTGCCATGACCAGCCTCTCAGAGCATTTCATGGCTACTGATGTCAGAGCTGTTAAACAATAATGATAGAGGCAGTTTGCCTTTGCATTCTTGGGTGCAGGGACTATAATTTTTAGCAACAATCTGGGAGAAATTAGGGTTAATTGCTCAGGGACAGAACAACAGATTTTTTTACCTGATAGGATTTGCTCTAAATCTTATATTGATGCTTTGTGCTTTATGGCTGGTCTGACATTGTAGTGGAACTTTTTGTTACTGGTTTGGTGTCCTGCTCCACTGCCACATTCAGCTCAGTGTGGATGTTGCATTTAAAAGGGCACTGTAGAATCCTGTCTCCTAACGTTTACAAGACATTTTAACAATAAGATGGCTTGTATCCTCCTTCTGTTCCCTTACTAAATGAAACCAGAATTCCATCAGCTAGTCCAGAGTGGTTTGGGGTGGGGGGATTATACTAGCTAGTCCAGGGTGTTTTAGGGTGAGAGGATAGTACTAGCTAGTCCAGGGTGGTTTAGGGTGGGGGGTAGTACTAGCTAGTACAGAGTGGTTTAGGGTGGGGGGATAGTACTAGCTAGTCCAGGGTGTTTTAGGGTGGGAGGATAGTACTAGCTAGTCCAGGGTGGTTTAGGGTGGGGGGTGGTATTGTAGTAACAGTGATGCAGAGTTGGCTACCTTTCTACTTGACAAGTAGGTTACATCACCTAATTTAGCTAGTTGGCTAGATAGTCAAGGAAATCTATGTGTAAGTTACTAGATTGATGATGACAGAGAAACAATTATACTACATAGGATATCATTCAATGTTCTTGTTGTTCTATTTGTATGAGCGCAGATACGTTTTAAGGTTTCTCCAAAGTCTTTGGTTGAGACAATAAGCTAACGAGCTAAGTTGTGTCCGAGCAGACACTCCTTGTTTCCATTTCTTGCTTGAAAATAGTGTTACAACCTGGTGTTCTCTGCAAAATGTTATGAAAAACGAACATGCATTGTGGGTTGTTTGACTAAACCTTATACATAAGCAAATATTGCTCAGGAAGAAGCAATTATATTGCATTTTAGCTAGATTTAGCCATGTGCAAACTGGTCGAATTGCATATTTATTGTTCCAGCTAGTGCTAGCTAGTACAATTATGCCGGTTTCATGTTCACTAGCTAGCCATCAACGAGTCTCTGAAATATGGCAATGCATATGCATCTAACGCAATAGCTAGCCCCGATGACGTTTTGATTGGTTTAGCTGTTTATTTGGTTTATTCTGTGTTCCGAAGTTATGGAAATGGCCCATCAACTTTAACCCCATTTGAAACGACAGTATGTTCATTGTTCCAGCATCGACGGTTGGAGGTGACAGCTTCAAACCCGGTCAGCATGCTCGTAGTATGTAATAGGTCTTTTTCACGTAACGTCAGACAACTTCCGTTCTGCCGCAATGCAGGTTATGTTTACATCCGGCGTCGCAGTGGAATGCTAATTGCCAGCAGCACATCATTATGGCTATTGAGTTCACCCAGTCCCTTTCACATCTGCCACCAATACGACTTAACGACGTAGAATGACTTGATGACAAGTGGTCCCTTACTTCAAGATCAAAGCTTGATAAAGGCTACAAGTTCTTCGTTGAAGGTTACCTGTTTGATTATGAAGGTACATGTTTAGCTTAATTTAGCTAACATTAGCCCTATGCTAGCGAAGATTATAAGATGACGAGTTTCTGTTTTTCAGATAAACAGTGTTTAGACATTATTTTTGAGTAGTACAGACCACAAACTCTTGTTGCAGCTTCTTTTTTTGTTGAAGAAGCTTCTAAGATGGCTGAGGTTTAAAACGCCAAGTCTTTTCACAGAGAGACCAGTTACTCCAAATACTGCTACAAAATAGTAATTTTCCTTAACTGCCATATACTTTTACTTTTTTTTGGCCAAACAGATAAGTGGTTACTCTTATTTGTAATACTAACCAGGAGAAGGATGGCATGCATAGTCGTGATCATTTGCCACTGCAGGCAAAGCACCCTCTGTGCTGTCAGGCATATCATGATCAGAATCATCCAGGACAGCAACACCAAGACGCTTTCTTGCTCGATGGTAATGATCAGAATCATCCAGGACAGCAACACCAAGACGCTTTCTTGCTCGATGGTAATGATCAGAATCATCCAGGACAGCAACACCAAGACGCTTTCTTGCTCGATGGTAATGATCAGAATCATCCAGGACAGCAACACCAAGACGCTTTCTTGCTCGATGGTAAACTGACTCCCGAGCTTGTGAGCCGCCTCCTATATGTGTGAAATTAACCATACACTTGTCATGATACATTTTGGTAATCATTTTTCAGTCCCAAAAATGACAAAATGTAACAGCTATATTGCATCAGGATTAAATTATTAAACATGTTGTACAAGTAATATGTTATTGGATTAGTATTGAGTTTAACACTGTCCACCTACCCTTACCCCAATCATTCCAGTGGAATCTAGACGGCACAGATCCCTGTTTAATACGGATACGTCCACTGGCCGATGTGTATCTATCCTCAGGGGGAAAGTGCTGACTGCACACAAAGGTGCTCCCACGAAGAATCCTAAAATTTGGTCCCTCATCTCTCCTGATCGTCCTCACCCAACGGGCACGTATTTCTCCATCAACAGGGAAATCGTGAAAACTCAGATACGGGAATTTCTGTTTATTGTTTGAACAAAATGGTACACTGCAATAGCATCTTCTCGAAGATTGTGCCATGCTTAGGTGTTGGATGGGATACTGTTGCGATACAGACACCGGGAAAAAAGAAACAGCTAAATTAGCATTCAGCTTTGACCAGGAATCAATATTTATCTAGCTATCCTGCACAACAGTACTGAAATAGGTGAGTTACTATACATTCATGAATAAAGTAACTGCCTAACAAAACGTTAAGTAAACTTGTTCCAGTACAGGCAGCAATGTAACGTTATCGGCACCTGGTACTAAAGTTGTTGCTAGCCAACGTTAGCCAACTTTCCTAAGGCAGTTTACAATTGTGAATTAACAATAACGTTAGCAAGTTACAAACCATTGTATATACGTAAACATTATTACTCTTAACTTTACTAATTTAACTTAAATGTACCTTTTGGAATTAGTAGCCAGTTAGCTAGTTAGTAGTCAACAGTGGTATTTCGGTGAGAAGTCTCAGGTTACGGGGGTAAAACGGAAGTGAAGTTAAACTGCTACGCAGAAAGGCGAAAGTTAGATGACGCTATCGTGACAAGGGCCTATGACAACGTCAGATCCTAATGGAGTTTTAGAACTGATATACAACTCACTGCCAATAGGTGGCGTTAGATTGCATAGGGCACCTTTAACATTAATAATCGCTCACCAGCTGTTAACAAAATAATCTCATTCTCAGGCACTTCTGGCCAAATTCGCGGTAAATCCCATATTAATCCATTCGCTACCACTCCACCATCGCCCTCCATTTGCACGTTCACACGCATAAAGTAATGGATCGGCGTGCTAAATGACATGACTTGCTTTTTTTAATATCTGATTTCAATACATGAAATTTATACAAAACAAAATATGTCCAAAATTAACCAAGCAGTTATTGGCGATGATTTTTATTTCTTCAAGTATAGGCGGGATATGTACTTTAACGGTAAATCCCAAATTAACCTCTCCACTCTACCCTGGCTCTCCATTTGCACGTTCAAAGCGTATCTGCCATTTGCACAAGTGTCCCAAAGCTGAGGGAGCGATAAGTGTGTAGGGGCTAATTAGATCCTCTCATGGCCCCTTCAAGCATGTCTGAACCGCTACAGGCTCCACTAGCAAGTAGCTAGTGTAACCCAGTGTTAAATTTGTGACAATAGTTAAGATTCTAGTTTAACAATTTTCAACCAGTCGAATTGTTAATTGAACAATGTCCCGCCTCTGGTTGAGGATGATTGACAGCTCTCACTGGTTTAGTTAGGACAACTTTCGAGACAATTTCAGAACTGTAGAAACTGAGGCTAAAGCCATACTGCCAATAGTTACGGTCAAATAAAAGTCAGTGGACATTTGATTACAGTTTAGAAGACACGGTTTTGTGATTTAATTGAGAGTTTGTGCACCTGGAAGGGCTATTTGGAGTCCGGCAGGAGTTCCATTTTTAAGCCTTTAACAAGGGCAGAATTCAACTTTTCTTTCTTGGTCAGGTCTTATAGAGACCCTGGTTTTTTGAGAACGAATTTTATGAGCTCAGTTGATGCTTCAAACTGATGGAAGCATCAACTGAGGATTTATTAAGGATTTGTTAATTTCGTACTTGTTTTATTAAGTAACAGTGGGCCATTAGTTGCATATCATTCAAGTCCATGCTGTATCCCAAAGTTGATGCATTCATTAAACCCCTAGCCTCATTCAACCATGAATTTTTAAAGCATTGAATATTACAGCTGTTCATATCCCATTGCCCTGTTCATATCCCATATCTCATAGCTAGTCTCAGGAGCATATTATGCATCTGATTTATTTGTAATTGGGCGTTTTAAATAGAACCAATAGAAGCAGTGGTCATAGGAAACGAGGGCGAGGACATAAGCAAATATCAACAAAAATAAAATGACTTAATTGCACTGGAGCCCTAATGCAATCTGCTATCCATCGCCGCAACATCTTACCAGAACTACATTTGAATACTGCAAATAAAACCTTTCATGAACATCCCATCTTGTTTTTTGGCATGTCTACCAACAATAGCTTTATTAAACAATGATCTGTATATTTGGGAAAAGTACCAAAATGCCTGTGTAGAAGACTAAGGATTTAGTGTAGAGAAAGGATTTTTCTTTACTACCTAGAATGGATTAGCTCAAGAATACAGGGTTTACAAGTCTCACTGGCATCTGCCTAGCAAATGATTCATCCAAATGTGATTCACCCCACATGCTGGTTGCTAGTAACACTACCCACACAACAGAGAACAGGGATTGGCTTCTGCTGCTTTCATGTCCTGGGTGTTCCCTTAGCTCTCCCCACAGGCCTGTCTCAAACAGACAAGATTCTTAACTCTGACCTCCTGCTCCTGTACCCATTTCTTTTCATCTTTCATCCGTCTTACTTCTCAGTCTCAAACCATTAAGATTGATTGGTTAAACACTATACTTGTCATGACATTCATAGTATAAACAAAGATATCTGTGGTAGTGGGAAGTGTGGCCATACTACTATCAACTGTCTATCTGTTCTTCATGTGGGGTTTTGCTGTGTCAAGAGTTTTGGTGCTCCTCTTATCCACTGTTCTGCTCTCTCCTCCTCAGACTGTATATACTGTCAGTTTGTGTTTGGGTTAGTCCACTGCCTTGGTACTCTACGTGCTGAATTATGTAGAGCAGCATGTTTTAAAATACGAAACTTGCACCATTGTAAGAACTCTTCTGGGCCCTCCTTCAGAGCTTGCTGTGCCGGTGAGTTTGAGACAAACACAGCTGTATTTATAAAAGAGAGGAGTTCCCAGGTAGGGTTTTCACTCGATATATAGGATCATTGTCATTATATTTTGCTGTTTAATACCAAGGATCATGCGGTGGTCTAGCGGACTAAAGCCACTGCCTCCGGTGCTAACAAGCGGCTGCTGTGTGAGCAGCTGTCTCTCATTCATCAGTAAAGCATGCCAAGAAATGGCCATAAATAAACATTCTTTTTTTTTGTTATCCAGTTAAATGGTTTTGGAGAAAACAAAACGATTAGGCATCCCTGGGCTTCTTGTCTAATGGGTGTGACCAACCCTCTGTGAATGACAGGCATACCACCATAGTATCCGCCTCTGTGAATGACAGGCATACCACCGCAGTATCCGCCTCTGTGAATGACAGGCATACCACCACAGTATCCGCCTCTGTGAATGACAGGCATACCACCGCAGTATCCACCTCTGTGAATGACAGGCATACCACCGCAGTATCCACCTCTGTGAATGACAGGCATACCACCGCAGTATCCACCTCTGTGAATGACAGGCATACCACCGCAGTATCCACCTCTGTGAATGACAGGCATACCACCATAGTATCTGCCTCTGTGAATGACAGGCATACCACCATAGTATCCGCCTCTGTGAATGACAGGCTTGCGACATCAGTGACTCAGAACTATTTCTTGCCCTCGGCTCCAGTGGGTTTTTCTGACCTCATTGTGCGGGTTTACTCAGCCCCATTGATATATAGGCAAACAAACAACTGGTTCAGTAGCTTTCAGTTAATGGCAGTGAATTGATTCAATACGCACAAAGCTGAGCCTGATTCAGCACACTATATTGGGTTAATCTGGCGGCAAAGTTCTTCAGTGAAACAGTAAGAAAACAAGAAACCTAGTGAGGATTGAAGACACTACATACCGTACACACACACACACACATACAAACACATGCACAAACACACACACACATACACAAACATAAAAGTGCTATTTCAGCAGCATTTCTTTGACTACAATTTCCTTTTTTTGCCTCTTGTTGGGTGCATTAAAAAAACAGTGTCAGCTGTGGGATTTTCTAAAATACTATTTCAACCAATGGCACAGAGTATTTCTATGGGAGACAGTGTGCCTTTTCCATTGCTACTGGACCGTGCCACATCAGTTTGTTTCTGCTGACTCATACATGATCTTCTCCCTGTGCTGCAGCTGTCCTCCAGTCAAATGGCATCAGATGTCCACAAGCCCTCCTCCTTGGAACCCCAGGTCCTGGTGAAAAGGGGGAAAAAACAAGCCCTCCTCCTTGGAACCCCAGGTCCTGGTGAAAAGGGGGAAAAAACAAGCCCTCCTCCTTGGAACCCCAGGTCCTGGTGAAAAGGGGAATAAACAACAGCGGTGAACTGAAAGCAGCAGGCAACCACCGTTAAGCTTATCCCATTCATCTACATCAGTGTTTTCTGAACCCAGCTCCGTCACACCTGATTCAAATGATCGGCTCATTATCAAGTCTGTCAGGTATGTTAGGGCAGGGAGAGATCTAAAACATGCAGGGCAGGGGTGCGTCCAGGAGCTGGGTTGAGAAACGCTGATCTACACGTACGCATAACCGACAGAAGGTTATATTGTCATGGACAAGGTTTCCCCATCAACACTGAATCAAAACCAAAAAATACCCAATTCCAATATGTTTCATTAAGTATAAGATCAAAATAATATGGCAGTCCATAAAATGCCTGCAGTGTCTAAACAGGGGAGATATGGTCTTTAAAGAGGCTGCATATCTTGATTATTAAAACTAATGTAATATTTGGACTAACTTTTTTTAGGCGGCCATGGAAAAACTGGAGTGATGAAGTGTGGCAGGACATGAACATAGTGAGCGTTCGCTGATTACTTTGATACATCACCCCACATTCTGATGTCACCAAAACAACTGCAGTAGTTGTAAGTGGATTTTACTAAATGTCGTGTTCATTACTTTGCCAGCTTGAGCTAATATTAACCACCATAAACTGCACTCAGATGGTATGTGGTGAACAACAGTGAAGAGGAAGAATTCGGTTTGAGTCATCAGGCAAAGCAGACACAGTGAATCAGTGTATTTTATTACCACTGTCCAGGGAAGCCACAGAGACCGGTGCCCACTTCTCAGACAAACACACTGCAACCAAAAGAGACAAGATGGTCATCATGGAGGTTTGGACAGAATTTTCCTGGCAATCCACATAACTCCCATTACATCACACAAATGTCCAATATAAACGAGACAATAAAACAGCATTGCTTTGAGGTGGCAGAGAAGGAAGCACTGGAGATTTAGAGTAGGAAGCTATATAAAATACAGATCAGCAAATTGTCTACATACATTATAATATATTGCTAGTTATACCTTTTTTCAGATCTGTGAGGCGTTTCTGTTCATAGAATTTAAAGTTAATTACATGAGTGTAGTTTGCATATTCATTTGAAAAGTGAATTTAACTAACAACCTATTGCCTATTGTCCCTAAAGATTTTCTTCCTAATGTACTTAACAGCTTACATATTACCACAAGTCATGAATAATGGCACTTTTGTAAAGGCTGGTCATTATGTGGACAATTTAAAACCTGAGGATTAATTTAAATTGTTGTGCATCAATTTAGGGGGATTGCAATCCAAGTTGCAGCTATTCCATTTGTAGTCACTGCTTTTACTGCTTCAGAGATTCTTCTTAAGCCTAAACCTAACATTGACCAATTGGCACAGGCGAGGGAAGTGCTGCACACCCCCCCCCCCATCTTAGCCTAAACAAACCCCCTGACAAGATTTAGACATGAATTAAACAGTTTGACCACTACTAATGCAGATATAATAAGTTGGCCTGATGACTAATTTCCTGTACAAGTTTCAGAACTTTTGACTTATCATGACATGACATGATATGTCTTAATGATGACCTTGTCTCTGAATGTTAACCCCCTGTTGACCCAGGCCTACACTCTGTCATATTACATCAACTCAAGTCACATGATATTATACAGCTCTGGAAAACATTAAGACACCACTGCACCTTTTCCTTTCCTTTCCAAAAAAGTCGAAAAGGAAGGTTTTGAGTGAGGAACAGAAGGGTTGAATTAAAGAGAACACTGCAATTTGAACGCTTCTATTCCTCACTCAAAACTTTCCTTTTCAACTTTTTTGGAAAGGAAAGAGAAAGGTGCAGTGGTCTCTTAATGTTTTTGCGGAGCTGTATAGAGGCCTATTGCCTGCACTGCGGATGATATAATATCATATTACATAACAATATGCTGTGGTTATTAGATACTGCACCAAAACGACTCATTGGTAGGGAGAGCACAGATGTAGTGATGAAAATATCGTGCTGGTGCGTCCATGATTGTTGAAAATGTTTGCAGACGACTTTGTTCAACCTTAAACAGTCATTTTGCTGCTAAATGACATCAATACAACCTTGAATTAATCTTCCTCTGCTGTGTTAGCTAATGATTTGTCCTCTGTGGCTCCAGAGCTGGTGTGTATATGTGTGTGTTTGTGCATGATGTGTGTACATGGCGTGTGTGTGTGTGTGTGTGTGTGTGTGTGTTTGTGAACGCATGTGTTTCTGTGTCTGTCTAGAGTGTGTGTCTTGATAAGCAGGTAAGAAGTCATGAGCATGAATGGTTTCGACCTTGGCAGCCAACACATCCTTCTTGCAATGGGTAAGTCCTTTTTCTTTAAGTCTCCGGTCATGGTTAAACTCACTCTGTCCCTCCCTCCTATGTGCTGACGAGGAGCTACGTTATGTAGGTCATAGCTGGGGTATGCAGTATCCTCCCCATGGTTATGGATCACCAAATAGACTGAAGGAGAAAAAGAGAGGAGGGAAATGAAACACAAAGCAGATGCCAAACTCAGCAGGAAGTCTGGGGAGTTGTCCACTACCTCAACACCCAGAGAGACAGACACCCGGGCAGACAGACAGACAGACACTCAGACAGAGAGACAGACACCCGGGTAGACAGAAACCCGGGCAGACAGAGAGACGGGCAGACAGAGAGACAACCAGACAGAAAGACAGACGCCTGGACAGACAGACAACCCAGACAGACAGACAACCCGGACAGACAGACAACCCAGACAGACAGACACCAGAACAGACAGACAACCCGGACAGACAGACACCAGAACAGACAGACAACCCGGACAGACAGACAACCCGGACAGACAGACAACCCGGACAGTCAGACACCAGAACAGACAGACAACCCGGACAGTCAGACAACCCGGACAGACAGACCCCCGGACAGAAGAACACCAGAACAGACAAACGGCATCCTTGGTTTGTGCTGCTGTGATATTTGGTCCGGCAGACGGGAGAGGAACTTCTCTGACAGGAGCTGAATGCCAACAGACACCCATGAACAAATGTGCATACACAGAGGCACACACGCTCACAGGGACATAAGAGGTCACCCATCACCCACACGCACGCGCAGGCACACAGGTCCCATGGAGCTGACAGCGTGCCACAGCCAGAGGACCTGCCCATAGCTGAAGCCCGGTCCTGGGCTGGCAGTGTTTGCTGCAATGCGGAGAGGGGAGGTTGAGACGGGGGGGTTGGGGTGGGGGCGTGAGACAGGGGAGAGAGGGGCATGGACTGTCTCACACAAGTACATTTATTCTACTCCACACACCCCCATAACACACACACACACACACACACACACACACACACTGTAAACCGCATCTTTCATCCAGGGTGAAAATTAGTCAGTCCTTTCACTTGAATTATTAAAGTCACACAGCTTACATTTCAGAAAAATATATTTTCTTTTCATTGAAGATGTAGCCCCTTTCTTCTTCCAATTCCAAAACACACAGATGAAGCATAATGACAGCCAAGGATCGATATGCTGACAGAGCAGAGATTTCTTTTTTTTGACAGCCGGGTTTTTATTGTATTTTTACACGGGATAGTACTTGCTAGTAAATTATAAATGCACAAGGAATGCAATGAAGAACTACTGTACATAGATAACATCAGACATAACAGGGGGAATAGTACAATAAACATAATTCAAGATTCTTCTAATGAGATGTTAATATAAGGGAACTAATATGAAAATAGGCCGACCAGATTACAACATGCAATAAATCCTCAAAGTCTGGTGTGACATTAAATGTGACAGTATACTACTAATATACTACTACTAAATAATGATCTTAAAGTAAATAAAAATGTTTAGGATTGAAGGCTCACATTTGTGATTGTTCTGTCTTCCTGAAGGTTTGCTGCTCCTCTTTCAGACTGATTCCACTATAGACTCCATATCTAATTCATAACCCCAAAAAATAACCGCAGAGGAAGCGCTCACTATAAAAGTAATGACATTTCTAAATGCATGGTGTTCTTTCATTCATTAATTTTACATTATGAAAAAAAGGCAACACAGTCTTACAGGAGATAATTCACTATGTCTAGCAAATGTGACTAGGCAAATGGAATTAGGTCAGATCAAGTAATTGTCATAAAGCAACTTTAGAACATTATTGTGTCTTTTATTTAACTTCATAAGCCAGCAAAAGCTCAGCCAAGCTTGCAGTTTGTCTAACTTCTCTTTGTAAGACTGAACTGGTTTGGCTTTGCTTGGCCAGGTTTGAACCTCAGGTCTGGGGTTGGCTATGTCATGGTGTGATGCTAACTCAGTCATCCTTTACAAACTGTACTCTAAGGACCAATGAAGCAGGTCAGCTCTGGTCACTGGTAGTCATACAAGGTCATGCTGTGCAACCTAAGAGGCTAGGTAGGACCGTGTGAATGACCTGACAGGTTCAGCACTATGTAAATGACATAACAGGTTCAGCACCGTGAGAATGACATAACAGGTTGAGGACCGTGTGAATGACCTGACAGGTACGGCACTGTGCGATCCTCTTCAGACAAGTCTTCACTTGACGTGACGCAAAACCTAACCTTTCTGACGTAACTCTCAATGGGATCAAGTCCATATAGATTCCGTTTTTGGATCCAGAGCTGAGCCACAGACTTTTACTGCGTCTCTATTACCAGTATTTTGATCAGTAATTACAAGTAAATGTTTTTATACCATCTCTGATCATCAGTTACAGTTTCATTTAGATGCAAAACGCTGTGACAGGAGCAATTAACACAGACAGTGTCACTGATAAGCTACTTTTCAAGTTAGTGTGACTGATTGACTTCAAGGGACTGATTACGTTTGTGTTTTTATTTGTGTAACTTTTCTCCACAGCTAGCTTGAAATGTCGCTAATGGGGCTATACAAATAGTACGTTTTTATATGGCCCAAATGGTCGGAACACTGTCAGAGCGGACAGTCACGTGTGCTGCGAAGCAGAGGACCCCTGGTGCCGTGGAGGTAGCTATAATGTTAGCAGCAGCATGTTGACATCTTTTTCATGTGCTTAACAAACAATCCACCTTGTTACTTCCTGGAGTGAAGGCTTTTCTTTTATCTGTTAAAGGGAAGCTACAAATCTCTCAGCTGAGTGTTAGCTGAAGTGTCATTCTGTTTTTTAAGTGCCTATATTTTTGCTAGCCTCCCTCTCCAATCAGCGTGAGCAACAAAGCTAAGTGAAGTCTACTGAATCATCAACTTGGCTGACATGGGCTGCTGGCTATAGCAGCATCATTATTGTTATCGTTGGAGCAGAGGCGACACTTACTGTAACGGATGAAGCAATTATTTGTTAGGCTCCATTAAAAATGAACGTGAGAGATGTCTGGTGGGGTGGGGATTGAATACTCTGGGTTCAGCGGTCTGCCTTTTCACGACCAGAACTCACACATCTCAGGAAGACGCTGCATCTGTTTTTTTTTTCGAGTGACATTGTGACCCCTCCACTAACACAGTCTCATATTGGCCGCAGTCCATCCTTTCCTGCATACGTGAGCAGCATGTGCAAACAAACAAACACATTCACACACACTAAAGGACCTGTAAACACACACAACATTTATCTGTGGAGGTTATTTTGGTCCTAGGTTTTACATAGTGCTGTTGTGAACCCAGGTTGAGAAGATGCGTGTAGGGAACAAAAGTGTGAGCCTGTCGCCAGACAGTAGAGAACGATTGGCCAGTTAAATCTTGGCTCCAGGCTGAGGAAACCCTATATGTAGACTAAAAAAACAAAACAATGTCTCTCCTCTCTAAGCAGTGAGCTCAGGGGGAACCCAGCCAAGCCAGCATCCTCCACAGGGACAGACCTTGGCAGAGCCAAACGGGGTCATGTGCTGTACAAACAAACGGACACGTAGACAACTGGGCCCTGTCATCCTTTGTACAGCCGCTGAGCCATTTATCTCCCCCTTTGTTTCTCACATGATCATTGTCAGGGCTGTTTGTGTCCGTAGGCTGCAGGTGGTACGTGCATGCAAGGACACGCTGTAGTGTCTGTCTTGTGCCAATTATAGCGGGTCTGTGTGCGTGCATGCGTGCGTGGAGTGTGCAGTCACGGCCGCAAGTGAGTGAATCAAGAAAGACTTCACTGTTATTATAAATGAATGCTCTGGACAGAGGTCTTGCCTTTAATTTGTGATTTCTGCTGAGCCTACATATGGAATTGTTTTAAAATGTTAATTCCACAAATCATTTAGCAATTGTATTTTTTTATTTTTAGAACATATGTAACTATATAAAAACTTTTTGATAAGTTATTTGTAACGACTGAGACCTTTACTGCTATGTTGCAGAGTCAATGCATTAAAAACACACACAGTGCCCACCATAATTATTGAGACATCGAGTTTTTCTTGCTCCTTACCTGAAATAATTGTATTCTGAAATCAAATAATTACTATGATGTCCAAGTTTTTATGCATATGCTCCCAAGGCACCAACAACTTTGGGACAAAAATGTATGTCAGTATCTAATTTTGATTCTTTGTTTTTCATTAGGTTTTAAATTCTGCTATCGGTGTCTGTTAACACGAGGACTAAAGAGGTGTCAATGAAAGTTGAGGAAGCAATTATTATGTTGAAAAAATCATAGCCAAAACATTTGGCTTACCAGAAACCACAGTTTGGAACATCATTTAAAATAAGGAAAGCATTGGTGGTCCCTGGTAGGCCAAGGAAGGCATCTACACTGGATGACAAAGAATACTTACCATAAAGTAAAACAACAGAAAATGTCAGACTGCAGAGCCAAAAGAACTACTGTCCCAATAATTAATGGCTAACCAACTGTTTGGTCCAGAAAATCGGTTTATAAAAAGACATCTGAAAAATCCCATAATGAATTCTAATGTTTTGAGAGCAGGTGAAAGTCACTGGTGAAAACTGAAGATACCAACTTATTCAGATTATTTACTTTTAGAAAGGTAATAGCTCAAACGGCTGTATTCACCAGATTCATTGGTGGCCTTTGCCTTTTTCAGAAAAACACTGAATGACCCAAGCCATATGCATTTCAAACTTGAATGGCTTATACCTGTGTATTGGACAGAGCCATTTGAATACTGAGACAGGAGAATATCAAGGAGATATTTAGAACTGACAATGTCCCACCATCTCTGGGGCAGTCAATCTCTCGTAATATTCATTAAGCCACACCTGACACTCTGACCAAACATATCACATTGTGTGCATACACTGATCCTCACAGTCATTTTTACTCAATCCTTGTTACTTTCATCATACCGAACCATTGATCCAACCGCATGTATAGTGTAGATGTGAGAATTTGTCCTCATGCTCTAATTGCATCAAGGATGTATGTAGACACACACACACACAGACAGACAAATATGCACGCACAAACTCAAACTACACACTTCCACGGGCTTCCCTAACCCTGCTCAAAAACATTCCCAAAAAGCAGGTTCCAGAACCCCATCAGACTTATCCCATGGCGTGTCTGCCTGTTCCTGATCTGCCATGTCACTACAAGTCATGGTCCGCTTGGCTGGCTCATCCACTCACAAGCCTCTCTCATGGAGAGCGTGCTCCAGGCTGGAGGATCTGCCCGGTAACAATGCAGTCACTGTACCCAGTGGGCTGTGCAATGGGCAGCCTCTACTGCCCCAACATGAGCCTGTCGTGTCTTTCCTGAACATCACGCTAGCTTGGAGGCAGGCAGCGAAGCGGAGGTGCAAGCAGGAAGACAGAGGAGTAGGCAGAGGAGCAGCCTCTCTGCGGGTGAGTTACAGACAGTCGGTCCATCTCAACACGGTGTCAGGAGACACGTGGCCCGACGCTGGCCTGTTTACTGGGCAGTAAAATGGAGAATGTGATTAGTGAAGAGTTTGTGTCACGCACTAAAGTGTATCAGAAGTATAAAAACCTCACTCACACAACAGCGGTTATTTCTTACTAGTGGGTGAATGGCTAGTCCTTTACAAATTATTTAGTGAACTTTAATATGGAATTTAGTATAGCCATAATATGGACACACATGAAAGTGTACTAACATGCTAATTAAAAATTTATATATTTCAAGTAAATGTTCCTGGTATTTTATAAATATTCTGTATGTAATACTGCCTAGAGATTAGTTTTGATAATATGAATAAATTAAAATAAATGTATTTACGCAGACACTAAATATGATGCTGAAGAAAGTCTAAATGTTTTATCTGCAGTTACATATTTCAACTATGTATGGATGTGAGATGAATGGCTTTAATTCTCCCTGAAGCATTATAACAATAATACATCTCTGAAGAAATGTATAGAAGCTGGAAGAAGCCAGCACTAAGCCTGGCACACTCCCTGTACATATCATTAAGTTTAATGAGAAACACATTTTACTGAGGGAATGTAGTTTAAAGCCATTAAATAAACCATCAACTTCAGATATACCGTGTGTGTTATATTTAGAGAAGAGCTATGAATGTGATCTGTTTCCCTCTGTGGACTCACAAAAAGCTCCTGACAGAGGATCACTGATCTAGCCTCTTCATGGGATATAAATAGCCAGAACCCATTAGCTCTGTGTTGTCAAAATGTCCACTTTTCAATGTTATACAAGATGAACCTTATAAAGCTTGGGTGTTCAAAAAGCCATGAGAATAGGCTGCAACTCGGTCATGTTCAGTTGGCCACAGTCAACCTTGCTATGGGAAACCCACATTTATGAAGTGGCCCACAATTCAAGGGCACATCCTTCAACAACAAAGTAACGAATGTGCAGTTGGCCTTTTTGAATTGATTGATGTCACTGAATCTATATCATTGTAGCATTATTGTAATTTTTTAACAGAACTTAAGCAAACATTCATCTGGCGACATGCTTTTTCTCTTCCGAGTAAAAAATTTTGACCATAATACCTCAAAGGTAAAAAATAAAACTGTTAAATATGCGCTTTTAATCAACAGATCGTTAAATCACCAAGAAATTACCTGCAATCCAAACCCCCCTTATCATATTTTAGCACCTGCAAAGAGAGCATGTGTACAACTGACAGAAGATACAGTCCTGTGTATCTCACTTGGTAAGAGCATCACGTTTACGATGCCATAGTTGTAGGTTTCATTCCCACACGGGCTGTATGGAAATGTATACACTCACTAAGGCTCCGGATAAGAGCTTCCACTAAATTACCTAAAAGGACTTTCATCTAGCCTATGTTTGGAAAAAGGTATAAGGAATGGATGAAAGCTCACTGAGCTTTTCTCCACGTATTAATGTCAGTCATACATTATTAATAACGTGTGGTTATTGTACAGGATTTATGCTGTAATTAATCTGCTTCACAGAGAATTAAGTATTCAATTTACAGGGGCTTGAATTAAAGGGTAGCTAAGCTTTAATTATGCCCTGTGAGCTGTGGACACATTATTTTTACTTTATTAACAATCAGGAGACTCCAGAATTTCCCTTCCAATTTTTTCCATAGTAATTATGGCTTGCTTTATTGACGGCAACAATTGCTTAATAATAGTGCAGAGGAAGTCTTGCGTCATCCATGCCCCAATGTTCATCAATGAGTGTTTTTTTGTGATGTTGCTGATACAAGAGCAGGGATCTTAGCATGGGAGGACAGTAAGCTGCTGATGTTTATTTACTAGATGAGCTCAGTCTGAAGTTACATCCGCTGCTCCTTCCATTTGAACACCTTCTACCTCCTTTTACGTTTCACAATTGTTTTGCGGATACCAGTGAAGAAGCCTGCTCAGATGTCGATCAATCAATCAAATTTATTTTATAAAGCCCTTTTTACATCAGCAGGTGTCGCAAAGTGCTTTTACGCTTCAGTATTTGTCTATAAAAATGTGTGGCGTAATTAGTCTGTATCTTTTATCTTTCAACCTATCTTAGACAGAGGCTGCACACAGGACACAGTGTGGTTAGTCTGAACTTTATTCGTGTTGCTAAGTACAGAACATGGCTTGGAGCAATGGCTGCTGCCTCCTCTCGCATTGGCCAGTGTCAGGTCTGTTCCCTGGATGCGGTGTGCAGTGGCCAGGGGCTCTCTCTTCCTCTCCAGCTCTCCGCCTGGCTTCTCCTTGTTTCCCTGTGTGTCCCACAAACATGGAGCCACGTCCATGTCTAAACGGGTGAGCCCTCCTCATACACGCTTCGCACAGAGAGGCAAGGTTCACATGGGCAAGACTGGCTTCATTCGTAACACGCGAAGAGCATGTCCCACCACGGAACTGCATGTCAGTTGCTTCGCTCCAGTCCTATTAATGGGATCTCCCCCTCGTCAGCAGAGCCTTCTGTTTAGGTAGCAACGGCACAGGTCAGAGGTAATCAGAGGTGTTGCTCTCACAGTGCCGTTCTGACCCGATCTACAGAGGATGTTCAGCGTTTCAGGGAAATTCACAGGGAAACCGAGGTACAGTGATAAACACGGACATTGCCGATCAGGCTCAGGCCCTGCTATGGAGCGAGGGCAGGGATGGTAGTTTTCACTCCACTTCAATGTTATGGAGGCTCTGTTATTTCTGGTTAGTTCCAGACCATTTGTATGAAGTTCTGCCTGTGTCTCTACTCTGTGCAGTAGCAACGCCAGGACTTCAGAAGTTGCAACGGGCAGTTGTCTCTCAATCCTTTCCCGGGAGACCACAGTTTGACCACATTGCAGGACCACATCTGTGAAGATTGCTACCATATTCAGTACATAGTGGGGGTCATTTCACTCTGCGAAACGCTGCTTCTAATTATTGCTGACAAGAGCTGAAGTCATCAGGTTTGCAGGCTGAGCCCTTTCATCAGTCTGAACCGCATTCGATTAACCAGTCTACTGAGGATGTGCCGGTCAGAGGAAGAGAACAGAGAGGCAGAGAGTTGGATAGATGTCACTTGTTTTATCTGCTGCTTGCATCTACACAGTGCTCCCCTCAGTCGCAAATTACTGAGCCTTGCAGAGGTACACAGGAACAGGGAATGAGTTTAGCTAGTTATTATTGTTCTTTTGAAGATTGGGTCAGACTCCCTCTGAGGTATAAGTTGGTAATATGATACAGGAAAAGCACAATCTACAATAGGCTACAGAGTAGACACATTAAAATCCTTTTAGCACAGATGGGGTAGTTCCATTATGAACCATCCCCGCTGATGACCGACAAAAACCTCCCCAATACAGTTGGTCTGGTTATATTCACAGTGGATGAGGATCTGGGCTAAAGCTAACAGTGCGGGAGTACTTGCTTTGTTAAACGCAAGTCTAGCGCTATTTTTCGTAGCCTAATTTAATGGAACAGATTCAGCTTCTGCAGCCCATTCACCACTCTCAGCCGCTCATCCCTTATTCACATGCCCTTCTATTTCATGTCATGCTGAATCCCCCTAGAGATAAAATGACTGTCATCTGCTCTTGTCATGCAAAAAGGCTAAGCCACTGCTAGCACATGGCAAGCTAAATTACTGGCATACTACGACTGTTACAAACCCATTTCGCCAGTGAGGTACCCAGAATTAACAGGCCCAACTACCATCCGGTTGTTGAGCCAGACCCTGGAAGTTCCCGTCTCCCCATTACCCAAGTATAGATGTTATCAAATAGAGCATATCCCATCAACGATATCCACATTAGTTATTTCTTGTTGTATATTGCTGGTGGATTAAATGTTCCCACTATTAATTATATTGACCTTATAAAATCTTCATAATGCCTTCGTAAGTACTACATAAGTGTGTGTGTGTGTGCGTATTAGTGTATTGAGGAACATTTAATATCAGAAGAATGCCACTTTAAATTTTTTATTGTTGAAGGCTGATATAATTGGGTAACAATATTCTAATATGATTGTCTGCCTAATGACAGCGCTTAGTCGAGGTATATTGGCCATATACTATCTTCTCTGGCGGTATTCCTAAAAAACAGCATTTAATTGTTGCTTTTTTCAAAAACGACTTAAAATCCTGTTTCCATATGTTACTACAGGTGGTCTCAGGAATGAAAACCACTATCCTTGAACAGGGTTAGGTTTAGGGTAACCCAAACATGTTGCAATTGAACATGAATAATCAATCAAATTTATTTATAAAGCCCTTTTTACATCAGCAGTTGTCACAAAGTGCTTTTACAAAACACCCGGCCTTAAACCCCAAGGAGCAAACAACAGTAGTGTTGAATTTCAGTGGCTGGGAAAAAGGGCCGAAATTTAGGAATAAACTTAGAGAGGAACCAGGCTCAGAGGGGTGGCCAGTCCTCTTCTGGCTGTGCCGGGTGAACATATTGAGAGTATAATTTGTAATAATTAATAAATGCATGTGGGCTGAGTCCAGAGTGTATTTAAACCTAGTCCAGGTCGGAAGCATGACCAGATGGACAAGGACAGGGACAACACGGGGGGGGGGGGTCAGCAGAGTGGCAGCTGAAATCATCAGGTATCGTCTTGATCTGCAATACAACCAGGAGGACTTTGGACCGGAACAGCAATGAAGCCTTGTACTCCGGAGGTGTGGGCCAAGACCTCATGTCCTCCTAAGTTTAAAACAAGGCAGGAGACAAGGAAAATTTAGAAAATGCATTCCTTAGATCTACAAGGATTTATAGTGGAGAAGGAGAACTGACCCTACTCCCCCAGTACAATAATATATCAGTGTAAGACCTTGGGGCTGAGACAGGGGGGTCCAGTGACACTGTGGCCCTATCCGGGGGAGGCCCCGGACAGGGCCCAACAGGCAGGAAATCAATCCACCCACATTGCCAAGCATCAACCAAAGGGACCCCCACCAACCGCAACCATCCTGAATGAGAGCCGAGTATTGCCAGCAGAGTTCAGCCCAATTGCACGATGTGTGCAACAGAGAGACAACAACAAGCCAGTGACTCCGCCCCTGAATGGCATTGCAGGGAGGGCATCCCCTTGGTGATGAGAGCCCACCTGGCAGGACAGCAAGGGTGGAGAGTATCAAGCCTTTCTGGTCATCTTCACACCCCTGGGCCAGACTACACTTAATCATAGACCATGCTAAAGAGATGGGTCTTTAGTAGACACTTGAAAGTTTGCACTAAGTCTGCATTTCTAACATTAATTGGCAAATCATTCCACAGTAGTGGAGCTCTATGAGAGAAGGCCCTGCCTCCGGCTGTTTGTTTAGAAATTCTAGGTACAATTAGAAGGCCTGCATCTTGCGATCTAAGGTTACGTGTAGGTACGTATGGCTGGATCATTTCAGCGAGGTAAGTAGGAGTAAGTCCATGTATTGATTTATAGGTTAACAACAAAACCTTAAAATCAGCCCTAACCCTAACAGGCAGCCAGTGTAAAGAGGCTAGTACTGGAGTAATGTGTTCACATTTTTTAGTTAGGATTCTAGCAGCTGTGTGCAACACTAATTTAAGTTTATTTATTGATTTATCAGGGTAACCGGAAAGAAGAGCATTGCAGTAATCTAATCTAGAAGTAACAAAAGCATGGACTAGTTTTTTTGCATCAGTTTTTGATAGAAAGTTTCTGATTTTTGCAATGTTCTGAAGATGAAAATAAGCAACTCGTGAGATATATTTTATATGTTCATCAAAGGAGAGGTCAGGGTTGAGGGTAACGCCAAGGTTTCTTACAGTTTTTTGGGATACAACCATGCAGCCGTCAAGGTTTACAGTGAGATCTGCCAACAAAGCTCTTTGTTTCTTGGGTCCTAAAACGAGCATTTCTGATTTTCTTGAGTTTAAAAGCAAGAAGTTCTCTGTCATCCACTTTCTAATATCTGAAACGCATGCTTCCAAATTAGCTAATTTTGGGGGTTCTCCATGCTTTATCGAAATATATAACTGTGTGTCATCAGCATAACAGTGAAAATTGACATTGTGATTCTGGATGACATCACCCAGAGGCAGCATATATAGTGAGAACAATGGGCCCAAAACTGAGCCTTGAGGAACACCAAAACATACCTTTGATTTGTCAGAGGATATGCTATCCACACATACAAACTGATATCGTTCAGATAAATAAGATTAAAACCAGGCTAGAACATGTCCACGTAGCCCAGTATGGGTTTCCAGTCTCTCTAAGAGAAGGGAGTGATCAATAGTGTCAAAGGCAGCACTAAGATCAAGAAGCAACAGGATGGATGCGGAACCTTTGTCTGAGGCATTTGTTACCTTCACCAGTGCAGTCTCAGTACTATGATGGGGTCTGAAACTGGACTGGAGCACTTCATAAATGTTTTTTGTCTTCAGAAAGGCATTCAGTTGTTGGGAAACACATTTTTCTAAGATTTTTGAGAGGAATGGGAGGTTCGATATTGGCCTATAATTTTTTTAAATATCTGGGTCCAGATTAGATTTTTTCAGAAGAGTCTTTATTTCCGCTATTTTTAGTAAGTTTGGTACACATTCGGAGGAAAGGGAGCAATTTATTATGTTCAACATTGTCTGACCTAGCACCGGAAATAGCTCTTTAAATAGTTTTGTTGGAATCGGGTCTAGTTGACAATTTGTGGGTTTAGAACTCATTACTAATTTAGTGAATGTGTCGAGCGATACAGGATCAAAAAATTCAAGTGTCCCCATTGACACCAGGTCAGGGAGGTTCAGGAACTTCTCAGGACAACTGAGATTTTGGGGACAATAACTATTTAAGGAGTCAGTTATTTGTTTTCTAATGGTGATGATCTTTTCATCAAAGAAGTTCATGTATTCATTACAGTTAAAGTGAAGACACACTTCACTTCTTGCGTGTTGCTTTTTTGTTAAATTTGCAACTGTATCAAAGACAAATTTTGGATAGTTTTTGTCCACCTCAATCAGGTTGGAGAAATAAGTTGATCGAGCAGATGTGAGTGCTTTTCGGTATTGTAGTGTACTGTCTATCCAGGCTAGTCTAAATACTTCCAACTTGGTGGAGCGCCATTTTCGCTCCAATTTTCTGGAGGCTTGCTTGAGTGCTCTAGTATTGTCTGTGTACCAGGGAGCAAGTTTCTTTTTGCATATTTCTTTTGTTTTTAGTGGTGCAACCGTATATAATGTATTTCACAGTGTTGAGTTTAGATCCTCAATTAGATCGTTTGCGGATTTATTTACTCTGTCATCAATGAGCGAGATTGGAAGAATATCAAGAAATCTATTTGTAGTCCGAGAATTTATAGTACAGCTTTTGAAAGTAATTTTTTGTGGAGCAAGTGGGTTTCTTGTTTTAACGGTAAATGTAATAAGACAGTGATCTGATATTCCAGAATTTTGGGGGAAAATTATTAGATCTACAATATCTATTTCTCATGACAGGACTAAATCTAAGGTATGATTGTGGCAGTGTGTTAGTCCTGATACATGTTAACCAATGGGATAAAACCCATTGAGTCAATTATGGCTTCAAAGGCTTTTTGAAGAGGGTCATTGGACTTTTCCATATGAATATTGAAATCACCAAAAATTAGAATAGTATCTGCCATGACTACAAGGTTAGTCAAGAATTCTGGAAACTAATTGAGGAACGTTGTGTATGGCCCAGGGGGCCTGTAAATAGTAGCTATGTAAAACGATTTATAAGCCTGGTTAACTTTCATGAGTAAAAGTTCAAAAGAATGAAAGCCAGTGATGTGTTTAAGAGTAAATTTATATTTGCTGTAATAAATATTAGCAACACCCCCTCCTTTTCGGGATGCACGGGGGATATGATCACTAGTATAGCCAGGAGGAGAGGCCTCATTCAGGGCAGTAAATTCATTAGGCTTTAGCCATGTTTCACACAAGCCAATAACATCTAGTTTATGATCAGAGATTAATTAATTTAAAGTAATAGTCATTTTTGTTTGTGACCGAGGTGGAGGAAGGCTTTATCTTAATAAGGTTGCTATTGTTAGCACTACCTTGTTTAACTTTTCTCAGCCTGGAATGAGTCACAGTCGCAATAGGCAAGCTTATTCCACCCTTTATGAAGCAGAGGTTAACGAATCGTGTGTATTTAAAAAATTCTCAATATAAAGTCTCAATATATAGTGGATGTAAAAAGTCTACACACCCCTGTTAAAATGCCAGGTTTTTGTGATGTAAAAGAATGAGACAAAGATAAATCATGTCAGAACTTTTTCCACTTTTAATGTGACCTATAATGTGAACAATTCAATTGAAAAACAAACTGAAATCTTCGAGGGGTAAAATGAAAAATAAAAACCTTACAATAACCTGGTTGCATAAGTGTGCACACCAGGTTATTGTAACTGGGGTTGTGGCTGTGTTCAGAATGAACCAATCACATTCAAACTCATGTTAAATAGAAGTCATTACACACCTGCCATCATTTAAAGTGACTCTTATTAATCACAAATAAAGTTCAGCTGTTCTAGTAGGATGTTCCTGACATTTTCTTAGTTGCATCTCAGAGCAAAAGCCATGGTCCGCAGAGAGCTTCCAAAGCATCAGACCGGATCTCATTGTTGAAAGATATCAGTCAGGAGAAGGGTGCAAAAGAATTTCCAAAGCATTAGATATACCATGGAACACAGTGAAGACAGTCATCATCAAGTGGAGAAAATATGGCACAACAGAGACATTACCAAGAACTGGACGTCCCTCCAAAATTGATGAAAAGACGAGAAGAAAACTGGTCAAGGAGGCTTCCAAGAGGCCTGCAGCAACATTAAAGAAACTGTAGGAATTTCTGGCAAGTACTGGCTGTGTGCTACATGTGACAACAATCTCCCGTATTCTTCATATGAATGGGCTATGGGGTAGGGTGGCAAGACGGAAGCCTTTTCTTGCAAAGAAAAACATCCAAGCCCGGCTGAAGTTTGCAAAAACAAACATCAAGTCTCCCAAAGGCACATGGGAAAATGTGTTATGGTCTGATGAAACCAAGGTTGAACTTTTTGGCCATAATTCCAAAAGGTATGTTTGACGCAAAAACAACACTGCACATAACCCAAAGAACACCATACCCACAGTGAAGCATGGTGGTGGCAGCATCATGCTTTGGGGCTGTTTTTCTTCAGCTAGAACCTGGGCCTTAGTCAGGGTGGAGGGAATTATGAACAGTTCCAAATACCAGGCAATTTTGGCACAAAACCTTTCAGGCGTCCGTTAGAAAGATGAAGAGGAAGTTCACCTTTCAGCACGACAACGACCCAAAGCACACATCCAAATCCACAAAAACATGGCTTCACCAGAAGAAGATTAACGTTTTGGAATGGCCAAGCCAGAGCCCAGACCTGAATCCAATTGAACATCTGTGGGGGGATCTGAAGAGGGCTGTGCACAGGAGATGTCCTCGCAATCTGACAGATTTGGAGCGCTTTTGCAAAGAAGAGTGGGCAAATATTGCCACATCAAGATGTGCCATGCTAATAGACTTCTACCCAAAAAGACTGAGTGCTGTAATAAAATCAAAAGGTGTTTCAACAAAATATTAGTTTAAGGGTGAGCACACTTATGCAACCAGGTTATTGTGAGTTTTTTATTTTTCCCCCACAATTATTAGTTTGTTTTTCAAATGAATTGTTCACGTTGTAGGTCACATTAAAGATGGAAAAAGTTCTGACATGATTTATCTTAGTCTCATTTTTTTACATCACAAGAACCTGGCATTTTAACAGGGGTGTGTAGACTTTTTATATCCACTGTAAAATCCATCTTCGCCACCTCTGAAAAAAGTCACTCATTGCTCCCATGCACAGGTTGGTTGATCCAAGAATATATCTTTAGACTATAACATCTGCAATCCTGGTTAATGAGATTTTCAATTGACCAATCCTGGGAGTCGAAAAGTCAACCTGTCAGATCATGAGGCAGGGGTACAACGTTATTCCCAAATACGAGGTATTTTTCTGAGTACCACTGAAACAGCTGTCCCAGTTCAATGAGTCAAGAGAAGCTTACAGTGAACCAGTGACTGTACACCATAGTGTGAGTTATTGAGGCAATCACCCAGTTGTAGAGGAAGAGTGAATAGCATAAACACCCTTTCTCACAGAGACAACTGTGGTAGAATAGAACACAAAATGTTTCTGACATACTTAGGAATTGTACGTGGGCATGATTCAACATCAAGGATTCACCCAAACTAGCTCCTCTTTAGTATTCAGCTCAGAAACATCAGATGTAAAAAGACTATGGGGAAACTCTGCGTTCACAAGGCCCACGCAAAACCCACTCACTCACACACTTACACTGCCTGATGATCCATTTATGACGGTTTGTGTGCTTTTGTGGGTTTTTGTGTTTGTGTGTGTGTGTGTGTGTGTGTGTGTGTGTGTGTGTGCGCCCACATGGAAATGTGCACATGTACAAATTGTTTGGATGGATAGAGGTCACTGTGGGTAAAAGTGTTTCTGCAATTCTTTCATTTTATAAATCCTGCGTAGAGAACTTTTCTTTAAGACCTAGAATCAATACCCAGCACTCACCCAAGACTTATTTTAGGGGTATAATGGTTACTTTGCTACAGACACAGAAATAGAAAGGGCAGAACAAACATAACTTCTCGTTTGTTCTCCAAATGCACACATGAAAGTTATGACCAGCCATCACTCCAGTTCCATAGCCATTACTCTACACCACATCAAGTTAGATACATGGTTCAAGCTATTTAGTAATGAGGCATGACGATTCAAAAACTTTTCTGACAGTAATGTTTTCATTTAAATGCAAAACATTCACAGGGGCAAGCCCGCTTGTGACAGATGTTATTTTTTTTATCCCTCACAAAGACAGAGAGCTGTCCTAATTCAGCCAGAAGACCCAAGCACTCTAATCTGGTGAGAAGCAGACTGATTCCAGGTCAGTCTATTAATATGCTTTGTGTGTAGTTAGCTTCTGGCTAGCCACCGACGCTTAATGGGCAGGACATGTGGTTCAACTCTAGGGACTCCTACCGGGCAAACACACTCACACTGAGAGACATACACGTATGTATGGTACAAACATGTACACAAACCCACACATACACATACAATGGTTTACACTTTAGTCATATTAATCTGCGTAATCTTGGCACCCCCATCCCCTTCACTCACACATGCAGGATTAGGTTGATAACCCTGTGTGTCTAATCCCTTGAGTGGACAGACAGATGGTTATTATGCATAGCTCTGCCATTGTTCTGAGGGTAGGTTACAGGGGCTTCATTGTCTTAGCATAGGGCCTGCTGCACCAATCACGTGGCAAAATATCTTATGTAAACAGGACACATGATGGCTACCTAAATTGCTTGCACAAATGAGGGCAGGAATCAGGGGCAAAATGCCTTGAATTAAAATATGGCTAAATATATGGATTGTTTTAATCTCTGGTGGACAGACTACATACATAGAAATGGTACAGTAGATCTGTTATGACTCAGTTTGAGCACAGTATTATTTTCAGTGCTTTGAAAAACATCCATTGAATTTTTGAAGGGGGGTAACATTTTGCCCATATACTTGCACAGAGTAAAGAGAGAAGGTGGAGCGTGTTGGTTCTAATTCTCATTCACTCTTTTCTTAAAGGTGCTCCATGTGATATTTCTCCCATGTGTGGAAGGTAGGTGAATACAAAAACATTATGCTTCAGTCAAAGCAAATTTCCCCCTCCCCCACTCCATAATATATTGGTGCCTCACTCTTCACTTTACACTTTGGTTTTCGTCAACCAGCTAAAACCTGAAAATAAATGGCTTACATCCACCATTTCACAAAGTCAATGCACCGCCAGTTACAGCACTAGTGGATAGGTATTCATTTTGTTTCTGTATTTCTGCAGAAACAAAAACACCTGATTGTGGAAAAATGAAAAGGGTTTTCTGGGAAAAATAGAAAATAATTGTTATTCACTACTGAAATCCCCAAATACATCACTTGTGAAACTGACAAAATGAAGACCAGAATTAATGTTTATTTATAACTAGCACTAAAGCATCTGGTTTCCTCTAAAAAATAATAGTTAATGGTAGTTACTCTTTAACAATATGGACCTAGAAAATCTGACCGTGTTAGCACATAGAGACAACAGTAGGATGTGATGGATCTGTATGTCCTCAGGCTTCTCTGGCTTCTCTGGTTATAAGCTGGAGAGTCTGTATGTGGAACCTAGTGGAGAGATCAGATTAGTTTATATTGCACTCCCTGATGATTACGACTCGGTGCAGAAAACCTTTGCCAAGTTTCCGGTGACTTTTCGTCCAGACAAAGCTCATTTATCAGTTATGTAAAGAGATTCGTTCCTAGTGGACTACCTAATCCACCAAGCCCTGGAGACGAGTAAAGATTAGGAGCCATAAACAGAGGCCATGGCATGCACCCTGACTGTGACTGCCCCCTTCGGGTGATAAGTAGAAATACAGGACTGAGGAGGCAAGTGCCCCTCAAATAGGACGATGAATAATAATGGGAATTCAACATTAAAGACTCAATACCGGAAAACATCTAATTGCTACAGGCTTACATTTCAGAAAGAGAACAAAAAAAATGTTACACATCCTTACCCTGGAAAATGGAAATAGTCACTTACACTAAATAAAATGCATTATGCACAGACCTTGCTGCACAAAATACATGTTTTATGAGGTCAAAATGTTGATTTACAGCAACATGAAGTTACCACCCACCAGCTGTTTCTCTGTCCAGTTAGATTCTAAGTGGTTCCACAGACGGGAAGAAAGACTTTTAAAGTCCCGCTTCTTTACTTAGAGTGTCCAGTGAAACAACAAATGATGATAAAATAAAGGGGTCACAGGGACACACTCAAACTACTTCCTCTTGCCTTGGTAAATGACACAAGTATGTAACTGACTAATGCCAAGGTGCTCTTGACAGGATGAGCAATGCGAGTGACTCATAATTGGCATTTTGTATGTTCAGTGACTTATTTGATGGTGGCGATCAAAGATTTCTAAATGGGCCAGTTTAAGAGGTGAAATGGTGGCAGATGAAAGCACATCTGATGATGGTGGAAAACAAGGATCCATCCATAATGCATGAGCCACATCACCTAAGGGCTGTATAGTTCACATCACGACACTGATATGAGGAATTCTTCCTTTAAGCGGCTTAATCCCCAGTGTCTCGCTCCCCCTCGTCTCTTCATCCTGGACAGTTTGGCCTGGGCTGTTATTCCTTTTTTCCCAGTTAATAATAATGAAATGTAATTCCATGAATGTGTGCGAGTCTGTGTTTGTTTACTAATTCCACAAGATCCAGCTCTATATAAGACATTTGTCCAGGTGGGGAAAAGATGTCTGTCTTGAAAACTGGCCACTAGGGGTGATGGTGAGAGCTTTTAGAGTCATAGTGAAGTCACAAGCTCTGACTCAAAAACATGTAAGAGTCGGGTGAGACAAACCTAAAACTTTAACTTAACGAAGTAAAACTCAATCCCATTCAACCATTCTTGCACAGGTGCCACGCTGAGTTGAAAAACATAACAGCCACTGGCGTAAGGTAGTCACGACGGGCCCCCCAACCCCACGGGCCCCAATGCGTCTGCACTGTCCATGTGTACGCCTCTGATAACACCTCTCCTCCTTGTGTTGGGTTCATGCTTACTTGAAAACACCACGAAGACACTTACTTCAGAAATCAGTTTAAAAATGCTTCGCTGAAATACGTTCATCCTGTGTAAGAACAAAGGAGCATTTTTTTATTGGGTGGTTTCAAATTTGTTGAACATGGCTTGTGATGAACTTCTGAGCTATAGTTGGGAAACCCGATGAGGAGACTATTGACAGGAAGTCAGACATTTCAGAGATCGTGTTCAGCAGCTGTTATTGGCTGACTTATGTACTAATGATATGTCATTAGGGTGTTATACAGTGGATATAAAAAGTCTACACACCCCTGTTAAAATGCCAGGTTTTTGGGATGTAAAAGAATGAGACAAAGATAAATCATGTCAGAACTTTTTCCACTCTTAATGTGACCTATAATGTGAACAATTCAATTGAAAAACAAACTGAAATCTTCGAGGGGGAAAAATGAAAAATAAAAAACTCACAATAACCTGGTTGCATAAGTGTGCACACCCTTAAACTAATACTGTATGCAGATCAGTCAGTCCGCAGTCGCCTTCAGCTGTTAAGCACATTGTTCAGTACAGGACTTGTATTCTATTAATCAGCTGACCATTACTTTATGTTACAGCAAAATTTCAGTCTGTGACATGGCACCAAACAACTATTATGCAACATCTAAGCAGAGGAAAGTGACCACTGTGATCGAGCAGAGATCCTTGTGATTTAACCAAAAGTAAGGAAACTGTAATCAGCTGAAACTCTGCAGTCAATTCCCTCCCTATCACTGACAGTCTTTATTCAGTTCAATAATAATCCGTCCTCAGGCACTCACATCGATTTCATAGCATCACCCAACCTGCCTGTATCCAAGACTTCTATTAAAAAGGGTTGCACATAAAAAAAACTGCTTAAAGGACACATTGCCCTCTTGTGGTTAGTATAGATAATGATCCTGGTCTTGAAAAGTTTCTGACACCAAACTCCTGTGAAGTTTGGACCAGTAGTACCGCTATGCAATTAAATCATTACTGCAATTTGCAGTGTCTGTCTGGCATTGGCGTGTCATACTGATTTAATCTGGATCAGAATGATTTGGATATCTCATGTTTTGCTATCCAGGATCAGGTAATCCATTTTACTTTTGTGCTGGTTTTTCAAAGCAACATTGGATTGGATCAGATACAAACATTTCAAGATGACCAAATCCGAATTACCAGTGCTCTAAATGGCACTACGTATCTCAATGTAGGCTACTAGCTATGTAAAGAACAACAGGTAGAATACCTAGCAAGGGGTCACTTTAAGTGTTTTTATTTGAAGAGACAGAAAACAGCACAATAAAACAATACAAACAAACTCTTCCATTGTCATTCTTTTAAACAATCAGACCCCTCATTTGACCCCCAACAAACAAATAAAACCAAACAAATATACATTATTCATAAATACATTGTGGATATGTTGAACATGTGTTTTAAATCATAAAAAGGCAAAATGTCCAATAGTTAACAAAATAAGGAACGTTCAGAGACCTTATCCATCTGTGGAGAGACCAGCTTTATGAAGCCCTGCTTTTAGGAGGCAGATATCAAGTCTGGTTTTGGTTTGCTGTAGTTGGGTAAGAGTTTCAATAGTAACACTTCATATAAAACATGACTAATAAGTGCTTGCGGAGGTAATCTGGCAACTGAAAAACAGTTAGTTAAAATTTTATTTTGAAAAATAAGCCTGGAAATTAAAACATTTTCCAAAACGTTGCTTCAGAACTGGTGATGTGAGAACCTGAATGATGAATGGAACATGGTAACTATGCATCATTTTATCATTTCTATTGAAACTGTTGTAACAGTAAAGCATTAATGTCTGAATCCTTGAAAACGATGTAACTCATGTGTTATGTTATGGCATTATATAGCTAACATATAAATATATTGTCTTTGTGTTTCCAGTTTCTAAATGTCTAAGCACAATACTCTATACCAGTCATAACACCTTTAGACAAATTATTTCTACTTTCACAATGCTTTTTTAGGTTAGATATTCAGTTACACACAACAAAATGTTAGTGGTTGCTTGGTGTTGTGATAATAATGTCTTGTTGCATGGCAGACCGCGAGGTTCCATTCACTCTGCACTCTCAGGAGAACGGATGAACGCAGACCTGATGATCAAGGCTTCCTGTCCTGGGGCCCAACAGGGACATGAATCTGATCGTAGCTGTGGACTTGAGCACAGGGGACACACGCCGGGTACATCTACTCTTCCTTTCCTCCTCGGGAATCTCCTTTGATGTCTTTATACCATTACGACTCTAACGTGTAACATCCTCTGCAAGTCTGTTCACTGTATTCCGTAGGTGGTGCTCTTTTTCTGACTAGCACATGATAGAATCAGAATCAGAAAGAGTTTTATTGCCAAGTAAATTTCACAACTAACTAAGAATTTGTTCTGGCCGTTGGTGCAACAATTTTTACAAAAGTAATAAGGGAAATGAAAACAAATAAGAACAGTGGACTGAGCATAAAATAGCAGACTGTGCATTAATAAATTACTAAAAAATTACTAAAAAGTATAGCTACGGTGCAAGATATTGTCCAGTTAATAATAGATTTGTCCAGTTGAGGGTTGTGTGTGTATCTGGGAGAGGGTGATAGATTTGTCCAGTTGAGAGTTGTGTGTGTATGTGGGAGAGGGTGATAGATTTGTCTGTTCAGTGTTGTGTGTGTATGTCAGGCGCAGGCTATAGTCAGTTTGGTTCTAGGGGCATGTTCTTGAGGTCTACTGCTGTAGGAAATAAACTGTTCTGGTGGCAAGAGATTTTGGTCCTGATAGACCTCAGCCTTCTGCCAGAGGAGAGAGCTCTGAATACATATTCATTATACATCATAGGGAAAGAAGGTGCCATTTGAGACCCGCCTATCAGTGTCCTCACCATGGTCCTGACCCACAAACAGTAAAGAACACCAAGGAGACACAGGATGAGG
>JACXGI010000536.1:90342-112304 GCA_016801175.1 Esox masquinongy
CCTGATGTTTCTGATCCTGATGTTTCTGATCCTGATGTGTCTGATTCTGATGTGTCTGATCCTGATGTTTCTGATTCTGATGTTTCTGATGCTGATGTTTCTGATCCTGATATGTCTGATCCTAATGTGTCTGATTCTGATGTTTCTGAGTCTGATGTTTCTTAGTGTCTAGAAAAGGAAATAACGAAGAAGGCTGAGTCACCACATTTTAAATGCCTCATATCATAGATCAGAGAAGACAACCTTCAAGGAAAGGCCTCGGCAAATATGAGAAACACCAACTAGAAGTCCTCTGAGAATGTAGTCAAGTACCGGAAACAACAATAGTGAGGAAGTGTACCGCTATGAGATACCCGAATGGCTATTGAATTACTAGCCTAGAGTTAGAATGCTAGTACCTATTAGAAACTACGTCAGCAAAATGCAGCACTTACGTTTACTGATTGTGCCAAATTTAGTGCACGCCTGTGTCAGCTTGTCTTACAGGGGAATGCTAACTACTTGTTGAAGCGCTCCAGCAGTAATTGTTTTCTCACGTGATATGTAATATGTTCAAGGCCCAGCGTTGCAGCATTTCAGTAGCCTATAGATCTACATTGGGTAGCATAATGTATAGGTTGTTCCCGAAGACGTACTAGCTAAGTATAGCCACCAGATGTCTCTACCTGTTCACACTGTCCATCATACACATACAACTTGTATTATCGATGTCGGAAATTATGAACATGTATCGCATACGTATCCCAAAATTATGGGCTAGAGAGGGCTAGCATTAAATTGTATTTATATAGGTCTGTCATGGCTTATGGGTTTTTCATTAACAATAATTATAAACTGTACATTAATAAACGTATGGCCATTTGTCAATAAAGCCTATTGTTAAATGGCAAAACACAGGTTATATGCCCTTCCCTTTTTTGTTTACGCATTACTACACGAATAGAAGTACAGAACACAGATTTGAGAGTCAGTAGCCTATTTATCTATTGCCTGGTCATCACTTTTTTTAACACCGTGTCTGGTACGTCACTGCTGCTGCGCGCGGTTACAAGTTGACTACTCAAAGACAGTCAGACAGATAGGTTCTGAATCTCAAACCACTAGGAAGGCTTTGAATCTCAAATTTGCTAACACTTTCCTGGTTAAATAGAACGATGGCTACGTGTGTATTTGATCGAAGACATTATTAAATGGATTACAACGTATTTTGAGCAGTCGTGGTTTAGCGCGCGTTCCGTGGGCATACCACTTTGGTAAACCGTGCACCCCTCTGAATTCAACGATGAAGATGTGACACCCTGGATAGTTAACGGATTTGCGTCATGTCGGGGAAAATGCCTCATGAAAGTTTGGCGTCGTTGAGAACTCAAACTTTACAGTTGGTATATTTAAGATTTTGCCAGATGAGCTTGGAATGAATAAAGAATGTATATCGTTTGGAAAATATTTCAGATTATTCAAGCATATTTCATCTGTTTATCAGGTAAGACTCGATGCCTTCGTTATTTGAAATTTTTTAAAATAAAATAGATGTGATGTACAAATTCCAGAATACTTAATATTGAAATATTTCAATGTATTTTGATAAGGAAACGGGAATTGTATTCTGTTGGCAATGCCCGTTGTGCAAACCGTGAGATGTAGGGCACGAGTGTAGAACAGCTGTCGACCAAACAAATGCTTCAGTTTAAACATGACATGCCTCACTAAATCATATAGCGAATTCCGTTTTTTCCAGCTGCGACAGTCAAATCTAACAATTTATCTCTACGCTGAAAGGTCATGTAGTGTTAAGGTTGCCACATTACCCCCTTCCTTCGGGAGAGCTTGTCCCGACGCTTCTTTATACTAAGTCATTCATGTATACACACCTCAGCAATCGTTTTCCGGGCATAGTCCCACTGCTGACACCAGTGTATAAAATTCAGGGGATAGTCCCAACCTGGACTCGAACCCCGGTTCAGCAACTGTCAATCCAACATGTAACTTCTCCACAAGGTTGCTTGGTGTTATATTACGGTTGCTAGCTACAATAGTTACTCCACCAGCGCGTGATAGCAACAATATTATTGTAATTGTTGACGCATTCTCTTAAATCTTAGTTATGATATTATGTTTAGGATTATGGATTTTGTCACGAGGCGTCAATTCTAAAATTAACTGTGACAAATGGCAAAGACATGGAACTTTGCATTTATTCACGTTCATTTCTGCATCTCCCAGTTTGAAGCTGTGATTTCAGACGCCTTCCAACTTCCAAGCCATGCTAAATATGCAGTTTACAGCCATTGTCTCATATCAGATGGTGTGAAGATTGTGTCTGCTCTAATCAGTTGAGGAACAAGTGTTACGTAGGCCTAGGTACAAGCAGTCAGACATAAGACAGTGGTGTACAATGGATAGACTAGGCCTCCCGTACGAAACAAAACCTGGTAATTTTCTATTGTTTTGAGAAATTCATGCACATCCGCTGTTCCATCAGCCCAGCAACACAATTAATTAATTAATGCATCTTCACTGTAAAAAAAAAAGCATATAGGCTAGTCATTATTTTATCATGTTTCTAGCCTAACATTTGATTTTGTATGAAAGGGGATTGTACAGATGTTGCTGCCAGCCTATCCAACTGTTGCATCGTAGGGCTCAAGTGCTCCACCCTCTGTGTCTAAGATTCTGGTTTAGAAGTCAAAAGAACATTATGATTTAATGTTTATTCATGTATTTATATTTTAATATTTAATGTTATGTTTTATTTTAATAAAGAACTTTGCACAGCAGTGTTGTTGAACTGTGTATTGGAAAAATGACAGGCCGTCTGATTTCCTGAACCATATAGGGGGCCATTGTTTTTCCCGTTTCATTATATTGGGGAGGGGACGGTGAAACCATCTCTGTACACTTGTACATTTGTTACTCAAAATATATCAAATAAAGTACTGTGCAAAAGTCTTAGGCACCTGAATGGTGAACTAAGGCCATTTATTTGGGTAGTGTTTTTATTAAATATATATATATATATATATATATATATATATAAATACATTAATATAATATACACTGATCAAAAAAATTAAGAGAACATGTAATCATCACAGTATAACACCAAGTCAATTAAACTTCATGGATATCCATCTGTCCAGTTAGGAAACATAAGCGATTGTGGATCAATGTCCCCTGTTTTGGTGCAAATCAAGTGATAACAGATGCAGTGGAGAGGCAACAGCAAGACAACCCCCAACAAGGGAATAGTTTGCAGGTGGTGGCCACAGACAATTGCTCTCTCCTTATCCTTCCTGACTGATTCTTCTCTAGTTTTGCGTTTGGCTAGTGTCCTTGTCACTACTGGTAGCATGAGGCGCTACCTGCAGCCCAGTCTGGTAGCACAGGTAGTCCAGCTCCTCCAGGATGGCACATCCATACATGCCGTCGCAAGAAGGTTTGCTGTGTCTCCCAGTACAGTCTCAAAAGCATGGAGGAGATACCAGGAGAAGGGCCATTACACAAGGAGAGCTGGACAGGGCCGTAGAAGGGCATCAACCCAGCAGCAGGACCAGTATCTGTTCCTGTGCGAGGAGGAACAGGAGGAGCACTGCCAGAGCCCCACAAAATGATCTCCCGCGGGCTACTGGTGTGCATGTTTCTGACCAAACTATCAGAAACAGACTCCATGAGGGTGGCATTAAGGCCCGACGTCATCTATTGGGACCTGTGCTCACAGCCCAGCACCATGCAGCTCGATTGGCATTCGCCAGAAAACACCAGAATTGGCAGGTCCGCCACTGGCGCCCAGTTTTCTTCACAGATGAGAGCAGGTTCACGCTGAACACATGTGACAGACGTGAAAGTGTCTGGAGAAGCCGTGATGAACATTATGCTGCCTGCAACATCATCCAGCATGACTGATTTGGCGGAGGGTCAGTGATGGTCTGGGGAGGCATATCCTTGGAGGGTCGCACAGACCTCCACCTGCTAGCCAACTGTACCCTGACTGCTGTTAAGTACCGGGATGAAATCCTCAGACCCATTGTCAGATCTTACGCTGGTGCAGTGGGCCCTGGGTTCCTCCTGGTGCAGGACAATGCCTGGCCTCATGTGGCCAGAGTGTGTGGGCAGTACCTGGATGACGAAGGCATTGATGCCATTGACTGGCCCTCATGTTCCCCAGACTTGAATCCAATTGAGAACCACTGGGACATTATGTATCGGTGCATCCGACACCGCCAAGTAGCGCCACAGACTGTCCAGGAGCTCACTGATGCCCTGATCCAGGTCTGGGAGGAGATCCCCCAGGACACCATATGCCGTCTCATCAGGAGCATGCCCAGATGTTGTCAGGAGTACATACAGGCACGTGGGGGCCATACACACTACTGAGTCACATTATGAGTTGCCGTGATGAAATTCACGCAAGTTGGAACAGCCTGTGATTTAAATTGTTCACTTAGATTTTTGGTGTGAGTTTGAATCCAGTGCCTAAAGGGGTTGGTGATTTTGGTATCCATTGATCGTTGTTACGTCATTTTGATCTCAACAAATTACGCAATGTACAGTAAAGATTTTGATGTATTTAATTTAATGTAATTTAATGTATTTCGTTCATCGAGACCTGATGTGTGATTTAAGTGTTCCTTTCATTTTTGAGCTGTGTATATTATACTTTTCTTGCAAATGAATACTTACTATCCAAATAATTACTTTAATTTGACTTTCAGGTGCCTAAGACTTTTGCACAGTACTGTATAACTACAGTGTTTGTTATTGTCTTTATAAAATTAATATTTGACTTAAAGGCTACATATCTAATTTGCTCCTATGTTGTGGTAGTTGGCTGAATTACACCAACAATTGTTAACATGAAAAAATTGTCGCCTTTAAATATAAAAAGTGATTTAGATGGCACAGTGTCTCCCTAAACTATTCAGTTCTTATTGTCTCAGTTGAACAGACATTGAGAAAGCTTTATTTAATAATTAGTGTGACTGTTTTCTTTTCCTTTTGTTTTTTTCCTACTGCAGCACAGCCAATTTCACCAAAGATTCATGATGGTTGGTGGGCGTACAAAGATGCCGTCCAAGGAAGCTTTGTTCCAGGTAATTATTTTAGATGTCGGAACCAACAGTCTGACGTCACATGATCTCAAAGCATTGGTTTACCATGGTAACACTATTAAAATAGATTATAGAACTTGCTCATAGCCATTGATCAAGAATCATACACGTTTTGTTTTCTGTTAATTGTTCTATCTGTCCCTCATCTTTAAGTTGTAATGGGACTGTGGATCTTTCTCTAGCCAATAGAATGTACATCACACAGGAACACCATAATTTATTCACGCACATAAAATATTAGAGAGTTTATTACTTTGTTTTTATATGATTACTTTATAATGTTATTAAAGTCATTATTTTGTCCCTGCTCAGCAGCAGACTTCCAGCCACTAGTAGTCAGAGAGTTGTGTAATGTTACAGTGCCTCTCAAAAGTATTTACCTCCCTTGAACTTTTCTACATTTTATGTGTTACAACACAAAATCATAATGAATTTAAATTGAGTTTTTGCCACTGATCAACATAATAAAAAAGTTCATAATGTCAAAGTGAAAAATAAAATCTGTAAAATATTCTAAATTAATTACAAATATAAAACAGAAAATAATTAATTGCATAAGTTTTCACCCCTTTTAATAATTATTTGGTAGAGGATACTTTGGCAGCAATTACTGCCAATCTGTCAGCTTTGCATATCTGGACAATAAAATTACATTCTGAAATATTGTCTCACAAAAACAAATTATACCAATGTCGGATCAATTCAGTATTGAATAATGAAAAAATTCCAACATTATGTCAATCCATCAGCACTACTGGAA
The DNA here is from genome assembly GCA_016801175.1 of Esox masquinongy. Lineage (NCBI taxonomy): Eukaryota > Metazoa > Chordata > Actinopteri > Esociformes > Esocidae > Esox > Esox masquinongy. The sequence goes on from JACXGI010000536.1 coordinate 96,211, forward strand.
GTAGAGATCAGGTATTTACAAATTACACTGATTGCAGCACTGCAGTTAGCGGCGTCATGGGAGACCAGGGTTCGAATCCTACATTATTTCTAGCACGTAAGGATTCCTGTAGACTTCCTGGTTGAAAGAGCACTGTGATTAGAACCAAAACAGCATCAGATTTGTTTCAATAGCACATCTTAACCTCCACTATCCCGAGTCCCCCGGGAATTGCTGTGATCAAGAAGGACCCCAGACCTCAGATGACAAACTTAATATCACAAAATTAGAGAGTTGAAAAAAATAACTGATGGCCCAAGGGTTTGCTAAAGAGTCAAACCCAAATGTATTGTTTGCCAATTGTTTGGCGTACTGTTATTTTGTTTTCTTCAGTTTTACAGGCCAACAACAATGTAACGTTTCCTATTGAAAGACATGAATAAATGTCTTTGTCTACACAGAAAAAACATTCCTATGTTAAATGAAAGGAATGGTTCCTAACCAGATGCTTGTTAGTAACAGTCTTGTTCTCGGTCAGTATTGTTGACATGAGTTGGCTTGTTCCGCCGCTCTCTGTCTCTGTGGTAGGTGCTTCAGGTTCACTACTGTTCTGACTGCAGGTCTTATGAAAATTTGATCACAGCCCTGGCTCTCTCTTCATCCCTCTCTGTACTGCTTCCCACTAGACACACCAGTATTCATGGATTGCATCTCCATCACATGGTTGCGTCATTGCCATTGATTATTATCAACGTTCTACAATCGCCATAGATTAGTCAAAATGTAGAATGGAAGCTAATGACTTTGACCTTACATCAATCAATAAGGCGCCCAAAAACTGGACATCCACGGAACCAGCACAACCTTCTGGGGTTCAGTGATGTCCGAACACATTTTTGTTTGCAGGGCAGCAACTCATGACCTAACTTACATCCAGTCATTTTACATTAAATGGAGATACAGAAGTAATAAAATAAATTATCACAATCTCATGATTTCAAAGGCAAACCAGGATATTAACATTGTGTAACTTTCAACCTTTAGCCCCTACAAGGGGAATAGCAAAAACAATGTATTTACAAATCTAGATAATCCTAGCAGCTAACTCAATAACAATTAGCTAGCTACAATGTTAAGTTTGAAATTCCTGTTGTATGGACTATCCTGCCTGTGTTATAACTATAAAAAGCAAACAAACTCTGTTTGTGTCCTCGTCTATTGTCGCAGGACAGACCGGGCTTTCTATGTTTAGCCTTAGGAACTAACTAGGTAACAACTAGCTTGGCATTCTAGCTATTTTTGTACAACATGTGGTTTGGATTTCTAATTTTATAACCCATTCTGCTTGTGGTATAACTACAACTGAGCAAACAAATGCTTTTTGTATACAGGTCTTAGGCTGGTGGTGCTGGACAGAGATATATGGTTAGCTTAATAGCTAGGTAGCTATCTTACTACTTATATGCATGCTAATAAATGCTTGCTTTTCGTGTGTAAAAATATCAGTACGTTTAGCGCTCCATTGCTTGAAAATGATGCCTATATTTATTTGAGATTTGAGATAATTATTGAAATATCAGCTATATTTGGACTTTAGACTTACTTTTAGACTGACTTTTGCTTTTTCAGGGCTAGCTGCTCTAGCGGTGTACAAGCCACCAAAACCAGGGACTATCCCGTGAAAACGGGAACGTCTGGTCACCTTACATTATTTTCATTTCTCATTTCAGCCCACTAGCCTCTCAAAGCCACCTGATCCTGAAAGCTTACATTAAACACTGATCCCACAAGCTTACGTTAAACACTGCACAGATATCTGTCTAATGTAAGCTTGCAGGATCAGTTGGCTTTGCGAGGTTGGAGGCCCTCAGAGCAGCAAGCAGATTGGGACTAGCCAATTGACTTCTATAAGGAAATGTGAAACCAACAGGAAATGCAGTCCTTGAATACCAGCACTATCCTTCACTGCTGTTAACCATGTGTTAATTTTTCATATTAATACTTTTGTTTCAATTTAGATTTTGACCTCTTATCTTCTTTTCTCCTTCCCTTTTGTTGGGAAGACTAGGAGGAGAAATACCTATTAGCTGCGATAGCACAGGAGGTGACACATAGGTCCTTGGAAGTCATTTGTAGGAGGTTGTGGGATGCTCCCTGACCTTTACTTATGTCACCTGCTCGTTGTCACTGTGTGGACTCAGGGGGTGCGTCCTTTCAGCCTCTGAGCCTAGCCGCAGGGAAGCTTCCTTTCCATCAGCGCAGAGACCTTTGCACAGGAGAGGAGACAGATCCAAAGTCAACTGTAAAGGCGGTGAATGTGTGTGGGCTGTGCTGTATGGCTGCTAGGTTGTCAGCTGGATGGTGTCTTTTGCTATGGTACATTAATGTGCCGCAAGACCGTCCTCATGAAAGTAGAAAACTTGAGAATGTACATCTGAAACTCCCTAATTAAAGACAATATTTTAACTTGTAAAACAAAAGGGCAATCGAATTGATCTAAACAGACTAAGGGAAAGTGCAATTTAGCCGTGGCCCAGTAAAGCTCTCTAGAGCTTATGTATAATTTCAGCCACAAAAACAGGTCCCTGTTTTACATGCTAGTCATTCAGCAGAGCATCTATAACTTAGTGATACAGACTTCCATTCACCTTCCTGCTTGCGGGAGCATAATTCTGTGTTATTATTTGTATGTGCTGCAGCCTCAGAAAGTAGGTCACCAAGTTAGTGATCACAGCCAGATATTTCTCCCTCTATCTCTCTCTCTCTTCCCCTCCCTCTCTCTCAACATCTCTCTCCCTCGCTCTCTCTGTGTCTTGCTCCCTCTCTCGCTATCTGCTGCTCTGTATTGCTCTCACTGGCTTGGTCTCTCTCACACACACACACACACACATGCACGCACACATACAGACGCCCTTGCAAAGACTGAGGGTCTAACAAAGAAATGTGGAAGGAAGAAACAGAATCCCTCCTACGCATGGAGTTATGAGGGAATTTAAATGGAATGGGAAGAGGCTGGAATAGAATTATGATTACTGTGCTCTCAATAATGTTTTAATGGTATTACAAGGCCATGTTCACAGCGCTCGCACTTTACATTTTCCACCCTTACTCATTTTCCCACCCACTGCCTAAAGTGATGAATGTACATATGCTCTAGCATTTTGTTGCTTTAGCCAGAGGATGAAAGGATACATTTCGTATTGGACCACACTATCTCTTAGAAATTTTCTCAAGGTCTTTGGAAGAACATGTTTAACAACCAGATAATTTATAGGCAAGCCTGCCAAGTCATTAATACCTGTGATTAAGAAAGATACTCAAGGGAAGGGTCAGAAAAACAGTGGCTTATTCTCTCTTGCCATGTCAAATTAAGATTTCATTTCAAGGGCTGAGTAGAAGAACTTCATACAGCAGATGGTGTTAAATCCTCTATGACGATAAGAAGTCCCAGACCCCAGGAATATTATCCTGTCAAACTAGAATTTTCTCTGTTGTTTTACCAAACTGCTCCCTGCTGGTTGAACAATGTCAGGTGCCTCCACACACTCACCTGCCTTTTCAGCACATCCTTCCTTTGGAGTAGCCATTGGCTACTCCAAAGTAGCCAATGGCTCCAAAGTAGCCAATGTACCCCTTTTAAAGGGGAATAACAAGGAATATCTATAATTTGCATGAATTGATTTCCGTAGTTGTGTGACGAATGTCAGCAAACAGGTTTCAAATTTGACCTTTTCTAACATCTCCTGCAAAGATGTATTGATGGTTTGTGCAGTAAGCGCATGTGTCGTCTGGTCGTCACATTACTTCAAGCCATTTAGGAACTTCGACAAATTGTAGATATTCATCGTTATTCCCCTTTAGATAATCCATTGTCTTTGGTCAGAAGATATATAATCTAAATATACACTATTGTCCTTTCATATATTTTTGGAAGGTATACAATAAATAGATTGCGTCTGCTCAATTACTGAATTGTAAGTGCAATTAAATATAAATATTATAATAACGGAATACATTGTCTTTCTTAATAGTATTGTAAAAGGAATAGTTCACCCAAATTAAAAATACTTTCATGTCCTTACCTTGTAAGCAGTCTATGAACAGTGAATGACAGGAATCTATGCTTTGGTTTAGTTTTACTGACAATGGTAGTGTTTTAACATTTGTGGCCTAAATCACATCCATGCCAGAGACCTATATTAGCATTTTCTTTTGCTCATCATACCCATATAATTCAAAAGTATTTACAATGTATTGTGAAGCTCAACAAAGGCTCTAAAACCAACAAAGGTCTGTTTATAAGATGACATGCATGCAACTAGAAAACCAACATGATCACATGCTTACGTGGCATTTGTTTAACAAATACCATTCAAATAATGGTGCCAATATAACCATGTTTCATGTATCATCTTCAAATTATCTATAAGGATCTTTTTTGAGCCTTACTATCAATTTCAGAAACGTTTGAACAATTTGAATATAATGTGTGAAAAATGCTGATAGTGGTCTCTGAACTTTGATAGGATTTGTGCCACAAATTGCTAAAATTGTATCATTTGTAAACAGTGCTTGGAAATAAATCTAAAGCATGGATTCCGGTCAATCCTTGTCCAAAGACTGATTACATTTCTTTATTTTTCTAAACCTAGTCATATTCAAGAAAATACACAACTAGTACAAAAAATGGTCGCAATATCATGACCTCAAAAGCAAAACCATGTCATAACATTTAAAAGAGAACATTTAGTCATTATAATGGCCTGACAGAATTGTTCTAAATCATTATCACTGTTGCTAAAGTATTTATTGTTTTCTAAATCTCACAACTAGAACAGACATATTTTTTACATGGAATTCCGATTAGACAAAATCCTTGTTTATCATTAAAATATCAGCTTTTTTTTACTATCAGAATTTCAACTATTTATTGAAATACTGATGGTAAAAACGTTTCCCTCTTCATTGTTACTCTCTGATTGTCAAACTGTATAGCGTATAGTTTGCATGCGCCAGTTTTCTGGGTATGCAAATTAGGTCTGTATGTATGTATACTAATGTACTAATATTTCGCATGTACTAATATTTCACAGCCAATGTTGCAGTTGCAACACAAAGTTATTTGAACTATTCAAATCCATTTGTAGTTCTCTCACGTCCCAAGATGTCTCCTGTCTGATGTTAACTGCATGATGGATCATCAGCTGTTCCGCCTCTTTCCAATCCTCTCCACTGGACCTCTGGAAAACATTACTTTGGTGTGTCCCTGCACTCAGTCCAGCAGATTCTAAAGGTGGCAACCTGTCCCAATTTTGTCATCTTTTTTTGGGGCTGCTTGGAGAATTGTAAATGTAATCCCTATGATCTGAGGATTTTCCTGGTCATTTTGATTAAAAATCAAGTCAAAGCCTTACTTACATGCTTCCCAGTCGGGCATACTTTCGATACATTTAATGAGCTGATGCAACTGGTCTTGTGAATTGCCCAGTCCTCCTGGTCTCTCCAGGCAAGATACATTTATGTTCTCATTTTTGTTTTCTGACTGTAACATTAAGACTTCAATAAGCTGCATATTCTCACACAAGTTTCCCTAGGTGTGGTTGAGAAGTCTCCCTAGGTTTGGTTTGGAAGTCTCCCTAGGTGTGGTTGGGAAGTCTCCCTAGGTGTGGTTGGGAAGTCACCCTAGGTGTGGTTGGGAAGTCACCCTAGGTGTGGTTTGGAAGTCACCCTAGGTGTGGTTGGGAAGTCTCCCTAGGTGTGGTTGGAGGGTCTGGTTTTCAGCTTTTGGCTGGAATGTGCTATACTGCACCTGCTGCCTGATCCAATAATATACCTGCGCTGGAACAGCACTACTGGGCAGTGTGTGTGACGGGGAGGGTTAGTGTGAGGGATCAGAACAACTGAGTTTTGGAAGTTGCCAACTTTCCCCCTCAATAATATCTCGGTTGCACCTCTCAGCACCTCTCACTGCAGGGAAAATGACATTTGTATTTGCCTAAGTAAGCGTCCTTCAACGCCTCATCATTTTGTTCCACTGGAGGTGCAAGCAATTTGAGTGGTTAAAAGGTTAAAGCTATTATTAGGATTACATTCAACCAAGTAATCTGTCTTTTATTTTTTGTGGGGGGCATGGTTCTCCATGAGGCGTGCCATGCCCAGTCCTCAACTTGTTATGAGCGCCTATATTGTGTTGTGTCCCTTCGGGACAACATGAATTCTTTGAGGCATGGATTTGATGGCGTCATCCATCTGCTTCAGATTGGACTGCGATACATTCATGTTGCAAACAGACCCTTCAATCTCATCCCAAAGATGCTCTATAGGGTTGGAGTCTGTGGACGGCCCAGGCGACTTAAATCAGCAGAACTCAGGTTCCAGGAACCATTCTGGGTTTGTGTGAATTATGTGACAAAAGCTAAATGAAGGGACTGCCGCCAACTGGACATTGTTCTTGTTTGTTCAACCGTTGTTAATAAACCCTAGTTGCTACCATGGGAAAAGTCGGACAATCATACCTTGCTCAAATTCACTTAGGTCAGTAGTTCTTCCCATTCTAATGTTCAGTAGACCATTTAGTGAATGCATCAATGCGTTTGTCTGCTTGCGTTATGTAACAGCCACAGCCTCATTGAAGGAATGATCAATTTTAATGGACAGGATGGTGTACCTTATAAACTGTCCACTGAGTGCATGCTCATCCGGTCATGGCTGTGCTCATCAAATGTCACTGGGTGAATGGGATTACAACACAGTTACATCACTGTTTTAGCACATATCAACATTTATATGGGTCACATTACCTCATTAGTAACAATTGTGGCTAAAATACTTCCCTCAACACATAAGTGTCATCGTTGCCCTTGATCAGTTCTTTTTAAACAATGCTTGTTTAGTTCAAAATGTCTACTTTGTGATCCTATTGATAAACATTAATATTTGTTTTATATGTACACACAATGTTGAATCCACTAGAACTGTGATTGCAGTAAACAGTGTGGTTTCTCTGGAAGCAGGAAAATATGCTGCCTGAGCTTCATTGAAATTCCGACATCATTTCAGATGCTCTTCTATTGTTTTTCATCATGTCATGTGTTAAGACTAACCAGGATCAACATCTAATTTTGGCCTCGGATCAGGTTAGTGTGGCTCATGCTTCTAGTTTTATTTTTTGTTGTTTTGACTGGCGGTTTATTTAGGGATATTATTCTGACTTTGGTGAGGTTTCATTTACGTCTTCTTGGGTTTCCAGTCACACTTGCACACCCTATTAACATTTTCTAGCTCCTAGGGAATTAGCTAAGCATGAGCTATGTAGATATTGTCTTTTTTACTCTTCTTCTTTTGTGGGACTACATCAAATATAAAAGCAATATCTACATAGCTCATGCTTAGCTAATTCCCCAGCAGATTCACTAGCTGCCCATGAATCGTGACATTGACTCTTAGTCGTGATTTACCTTTAATTTCCTATTTGACCAGAGGTCCTGCCCCTTGCCTATGAATTAAGAGCATTGAAAAAGTACTGTGGGCTGAGGAGTCTCCCTACGGCTTTCCAGATGAGTATCAGCTTCTAATCCCTGTGCTAAGGGGAAGGGCGTAATATTCCTAAACCCTTATCTGTTTCACTGCGGGGAGGCCCAGTCGGTTTCCAAGCCGACCAGCATGATATAACCCGTGTGGGGCGGAGGGGCGGGCTGGCACTCTTGAGGTCAGGCCTGCCACATCTGTCACTGCTACCCTGCTCCTGTGCCACTGCCAGGCTCTGAGCCCTACTAATGAGGGAGAAGGGGAGGAGGAGCGGAGGGGGTGTCCCAGTCCGTTCTGTCATGCATGTAACCAAGGCAGGGTTAACTATCATTATTTCAGCTGATTTTAGATCAGTTTAAAAACACAACAACATTTAAACTGATTCTGATAAAGAGGGATTTATTTCTATATTTAAATCTATAGTACTATCCGTAATCACCTTTGGCATCGCTCATGTTCCCTCCTCTCAAAATAGCTATTCCTGGGTCTCTGCAACCGTAATATGGAATTTGCCCCTGTGCAGATGGCGTAACGCCATACGGTTACTGTGCAGATGGCATAACGCCATACGGTTACAGTGCAGATGGCGTAACGCCATATGGTTACTGCTGCTGTTTCAGATGAAGGATGTCAGCCACTTTGGGCGTCTAGGGAAATCCATCTTGACTTTGTTTCCTCGCTCAGTATTTTCTCAGTGTTTGGTTCTTGTTGTTGACCGTTTGTTTTTGTTTTTATTTCAGTTCGTATCGTTGTGTGATTTTTGTGTTGAGGGTCGTCCCGTGTTAATAGCTCTTGTCGATTAGCAAAAACGTTGTTACTACTGTGTCAGTTGCGATAGATCAGCAGCCACTCTGTGAAATAAACTCGCATCAACTAACTGACTACTTGTTGTCCGCAGTACCGTCTTTCTGGGGGCTGGTGAATTCTGCCTGGAACCTCTGTGCCATGGGAAAGAGGCAGTCTCCGGTCAACATTGAAACCGGTCGCATGATCTTTGACCCCTTCCTCACGCCACTACGCCTCAGCACAGGTGGACGCACCAAGGTAAGATGATCGTTGAAGGCCTGACCTCAAACCTGTCCATGCCCATTGGTCGGCCGGGATTTCCTGCTGTCTTGTTGCTCTCAGATGTCTGCAAAGTTAACAGAGGTCATCAGGTAGGTGGGCGTGCCTCACTCCTGTTGACCTTCGTGACTTCCTGGTTGTAACAGCAGTGTGGCTTGACGCTGATTCTCAGTAGGAAGACCTGCCACAATCTCAAATCTCCCAAATCCCGTAGATAAGACAGGGCTGTATATATAATCGGATGTCATGAAATTGAAGAAGGGAGAGCAAATAAAAATTATTCATTATGCAAGATGGTCAGTAACGGTGACTATGGTCAGCCATCATTGAGACAGGTATTGTAGACAGGAGAAGAGCTTTTCACAGCATACAGATCCTCTAATAGGGAAAAAAACACATTACACAACAAGCTTCTCTCTGAAGTCTTAACAATACATCAATAAGAACAATGCATTTTATAAATGCCACTAGCAAACCCCCCGCTATCTGGTCCCATGGGTCTCCTGTAGTTGTGCATTTAGCTCTTTTGCTGTAGTTCATCCTTTCCCATCCCAATCCCATCCTCAAATGACCCATGAATCATATAGTATTTATTGTAGGATTTCAGTAGTATTAACAGAGGGCAATAGCGAGACGCCCCAAGCTCATGCTGCAAGCTTGGTACAAACGGGTGTGATCATTCACCACAGCATAATGTCTACCATGAAATAGGGGAAACAATTTATCATGTGAAATGAGAAGGACAATAACAGAATTACAAGCATTACTGTAGTTCAAGTGGGGAGAATTGAAGTATTACCAAGCCTATTTGATTAAACTGAATTGTATTGATGTATCTTTTGGTGCTTTGCACGGTGTTGTGTCAGTATGAAAAGTGACTTACTGCAAGGTATTTATTGAGGGGGATTATTGCTGCAAATCGTCATGCGTTGGCCATTTGAGAGCAACAGTCGGAGAGGACAAATACATTGGGTTAAGTTAATCCAAGACGTGGTCACCCCATGAATAGTTGTTTGAATCAGAAACAGACCACATGGTGCAAAGGAGGACTGGCAAAGAACGGTACATGTAGGACTGGGTTAAATTCTCTTTATAAGTCTTGCTTTATGATTAATGGTAGTGTGCATCTGCTGAGAGAGGGCTTTGCCATCTGTGCAGGCGTGTTTGTTGAATGACTATGGGAGAGGGGAAAAATGAAGTTAGCCGGGATGTTTTAACATTCGCCACAGCTCAGCACAACCAACCATTCCTACATATGCTGTTCAACTAATTAGATATTCGCACTCTTAAGTTAACTGCCTCTTTCCTCACTGATATTTATTGAATATACATGCAGTATATACATAAAGCAGGCAATTCAGTAACCATCATCACGTTTCTGTAAACACTCCCGTTGAGCCACACACACACAAAAAAGCAAAACAAGAGTTACACGTGTGGAAGTGCTTGGAGCAATGTCAAGCCTAGAATTACAGCTTGACGAAAGGCTGTTAGTTGAAAGGGCTGGTTGTTAATTGACTGCTCTCTTATTATTAGGCAGTTGGGATGTAAGACCTTGTGGACAAGTCTGTTGCATTTAGCACAGGGAACGGTTGTTGTCTTTCTGATGTAAAGAGATGTCGAGGTTCAGGGATGCTTGTGTGCTGAAAGGAATTCAACTGTCTAGAGAACATTTTTGAAAAGACTTATGGTCACAGATCAAACCATAAGATGCTGTTGCTGTACGGCCAAAATGGCCCTTTGACAGGAGTGTATTTTGTTCTGTTCAATATTAGAGAAATATTTTCAACATGTACGCCTAGGCAGCGACTGAACAGTAATTTGCATTTTTAAATACTCGATAACTACAATTAATCCTAATCCGTAGTTTAGTGTGTCAGTCGTTGCTGTGAAAACATACAGTATGAAACTGTGGTGATAAGCTTTTGCATGATAAATGGCTGCGTTCTGTGACATTGAATTTCAACATGTTGACATTTAGTAATAAATTGGATGCTGCCTTCTAAAGTCAGTGGCAGGGCATTTGTCATTTTCTATATCACTGGCTCCCAATGATACCCCCTACGTGCCTTTTTAGACTTTGGCGGGGAAAGTAAACAAGAGAGAAGATTTCTTATTTTACATAATAGTTTGCATGACATTTCAGTTTATATTTACATGTACCACCAGATTAGCCGAGAGAGGGTTCTGGGCTGGAATTTAGTGTGTGCAGCAGCTTGACCAGCCCCTAATCGGTTTCCACTATCAAGATGTCTTTGAATATATTTAAATTATATTTAGCGACACAAAGCTGAATAATAACAGTATGCTAATTACAAATTTCTTCCTCCACCTCCATTACCTAGATAATTAGGCAAGGTAAAATGTAGCCCATTTTAACACACATTTCATGATCTGACATCTGGTAGATATTGTGGCTTTACATTGGAGATTTGACATTTTCTTGTGGCTCTCGGTTGATTTTCCTGCACTTTGATCAAAGAGTCATTTGGCTCATAAGAGAATACTTGGAATTCCCATTACTTATTACATGCATAACCATGATGGCATGTCGTGTGCCAGCCTGGAGAATAAACAGGTCTATGTGCCACAACCACTTAGTCCGTTCTTGTCAAGTTCTGGCGATAAGTATGCTTCACACAAACCAACCCAACCGGAGAGCCACTCTATTTCAAAGACCGTACTCACGCCTCCTAGACTTTCACACTGTAATTCACTTATGAAGACACACAGTTTCTCATTAACTTGACACAAACAGTTGCTCATAAAAAAACATGAGTTGCATTAACAAACATGTAGGTCAGGAAAATTGGTGGTTCGAAAATGTGGGTTCTTGAAGGACAGTGGATATGGTAAAGATTCAGACCCCTTCCCTTTTTTCACATTTTGTTTGTTGCATTCTTATTCTTAACTGGAATCAATTGTTTTTTCCCTCATCAGTTTACATACAATACCCCAAAATGACCGAGCAAAAACAGGATGTTAGACATTTTTGCAAATTTACAAAAAAAATAGAAAGCACATTTACATAAGGATTCAGACCCTTTCACTCAGTTCTTGGTCAAATCACCTTTGGCAGCGATTACAGCCTTGTGTCTCCTTGGGTATACGTTACAAACTTAGAACACCAGTCTTTGGGGAGTTTCTCTCATCTTTCTCTGTAGATCCTCTCAATCTCTGTCAGGTTGGATGGGGAACATTACTGCACAGCCATTTTCAGGTCTCCAGAGATGTTTGATCGCGTTCAAGTCCAGGCTCTGGCTGGGCCACTCAAGAACATTCACTGAGTTGTCCTGAAACCACACTTGCGTTGTCTTGGCTGTATGCTTAGGGTCGTAGACCTGTTGGAAGTTAAACCTTCACCCTAGTCTGAGGTCCTGACTGCTCTGGAGCAGGTTCTCATCAAGGATCTGTCTGTACTTTGCTCCATTCATCTTTGCCTTGATCCTGACTAGTCTCCTAGTCCCTGCCTTTGAAAACCATCCCCCACTACCATGCTTCACCATAGGGATGATATTGGCTAGGTGATGAGTGGTGCCTGGTTTCCTACAGAAGTGAGGTTTGGCATTCAGACCAAAGAGTTCTTTTGGAACCTTGTGTCTCATGGTCTGAGATTCCTTTAGGTGCCTTTTGGCGAACTCCAAGTGGGCTTTCTTGTGACTTTTACTGAGGAGTGGCTTCTAACCACTCTACCATAAAGGCCTGACAGGTGGAGTGCTGCAGAGATAGTTGTTCTCCCGTCTCCATACAGAAACTCAGGAGCTCAATCAAAATGGCCATAAGGTTCTTAGTCACATCCCTGACCAAGTCCCTTACCCCCCAAATTTATTTTGTTTACAAATGATCACTGTGTTCTTCGGGTCCTTAAATGCTACAGACATTCCCCAGATCTGTAACTCAGCACAATCCTGTCTCGGAGCTCATGTTTTGGTTTTTACTCTGACATGGACTTTCAACTGTGGGACCATATATACTGTATACAAGTGTGTGCCTTTCCAAATAATGTCCAATTAATTAAACTCTAATCAAGTTGTACAAACATATCAAGGATAATCAATGAATAAAGAATGCCCCTGAGCTCAGTTTTGTGTATCATTGCGAAAGGTCTCAATACTTATGTCAATGTGATATTTCAGTTTTATATATATATATAAATTTGCTAAAGAAAATCTAAAAACCTGTTTTTGCTCTGTCATTATATGGGGTATTGTGTGTAGAATGATGAGGATTTTTTGTTATTCATTTCACAATAAGTCTGTAATGTAACAAAATGTTGAAATAGTGAATACATTCCAAATACACATATGATGAGTTTTGTGTAACGCAATAAAGGGATGTAATATTCTTACTTTGTGTTTATTCAGAAAACAAATTGGCTGCAATTAGCAAGGCCAATTGCAATTATAAAAGTCATCTTTTCCTTTTTGAAGGAGTGGCAATTTAAATGGACTCTTTGACAGGTTCAAGTTCCACACTTTGGATCGTCAAGGAAAAGATGGAGTACAAAGTGTTTTTGGGGTGTCAGGGATAGTAGAGGGAGCCAGGTGGATGGGGTGAGCTTCATCATTGTGACAGGCTTCACACTGGGTGTCAACACCTATGGAGAGGTTTAGAGGTTGTCTTGCAGTCAACGCAACCTTCAAACAGCGACCATGAACTATAAATTTAGAATACAAACTTTATTGCCTTTGTTGAGTTTTTACACATTATTCCTTTTATGTAGCAAAATTGCGGTTAACTAGGAACAAAGGAAAACTACGGGTGTTCTCCTCGCACCCCATTTCATGTGGATTTCGGTGTACCCATTTTGAATGGTGTAACCTTACTATGTCGGGGAACAAGGTAGAAATGTCTTCAGTTGCTGAGCCTGTCTAACCACACCGGCGGAACAGGCCGTTATTCTGTCAGTGTGTGTTTACTGGAGATTCTCTCTGCCGCTCCTCTTTTGCCCAAGCCAAAATTATTTTCATTGTGCTGCTGTTGTGGATCTCTTGCCGAGTGTCTGTGAAGTTCAGTATAATCCCAGCTTTGAGACCGAGTGAGTAGACTTGCCTCGGGCATTGAATGAATTTCTCCACAGAGAGGAGCGCACTTCAGAAGGGAAAGACCACAATTAGTGTTTTTCAGGCGGAGACGTTGCTGTAGATGGGCCGGTAGAGGGCCTCTGGGGAGCTGAGAGAAAGAGAGCTGATGGGGGAATCAAAGCCAGTGGAACTTGGGGTAGGATCCAAAGCACATTCAATCTGGCCTGCAAGAGATTTGAGGAAAACCAAGTATACAATACAGTGGATATGAGAAGTCTACGTGCTGTTATCAAAAATGCAGGTTTTGTTTATGCAAACGCTGAAATGAAGACAGAGCATGTCACACCTAATTTCACCTTTTGATCTTGTAACCAACAATAGTGATTACAAGATAGTGATTTTTCTCATTTGTCACACAAATGTTTTACACAACCGACAAGTAATGCTTCAGACAGGGAACACAACACATTAGTTTAACCATTTATTAGGGAATAAATGCACAAAAATACTCATCCAATGTCTTGGCGTGTATAGAGTGCTACTAATAACATTAATACTGTAATATAATTAATACCAGTACCTATAGCAAAGAGCAAGGTATGCAGTACCAATCCCCCTACACAAGGGCACACAGAACCAAATACACGGAGGCTGGGGTAGTGGGTTTAGCAACCGCATGGTAAAACAACCAGCAGAGCAGCAGTCTGAGTGAGTGCTCCGATCAACGTAAATAGAACACCATATTAGATAAGGAAATCTTAAGACCTTGGTAGGAGCGATCCTGACGTCAGCCAGTGCCTGGCTGAGATGATACCCACTCAGTTTCCTGGCTGAGCTAGCTGCGCTTAATATTGTGGAAGCATCTTTTGCTTGGATTACAGCTGTATGTCTGTTTGGATAGGTCTCTATCAATCAATCACACTGGGATTTTGCGGTTTTATCCCGCCGTTTTTTGCTGAAGAGTTCAAGCTCAGTCAAATTGCAAGGAGATCTCCTGTGTACAGCACACCTGAAGTCAGCCCACAGATTTTTCCATAGGATTTAGATCTGGACTCCAGGACATTGATCCTTCCTTTATGCAAGCCATTCCCTGGTTGGTTGTATCTTTTAGGTGCCAGAGCTCTACATGAAAAGGAAACCTGGTCTGACACCCGGGACATCCACCCTGGAAAGTCATGAGCCAATTCCCGCTGCCCTCTGTCAGGTCCCTCGGCACTGTCGGTTTGACACTACCAGGATTTTATTTCCTGTCTGAAATGACTTTACCATTGTGCCATTCTGGAGCCTCTGCAGTTTCCTCTTAATTGATATTACTTAGACAGTGAGCTGACATGCTGAATCCCTCTTAAGTCAGAGGGATGTCCACAGAAGCGCAGAGGAGATGCTTAGCTTAACCTGCAGTAACCTCATATGAACTACTTTAAAATTATAATCGACAGTCTCATATATATTTCAACTCACTGAAGCAAAACAGCGATATTAGTCCCAAGCCTTTTCAACTCGTTGAAGCGTGGGGGGATTTTGGCCCATGTAGCCATGTTTAATCTATCATTCCTGGTAAGCAGCTTTTATGCTCTGTTTGGGAATGCTTAAAGCAGGCAACAAAATCAGGAAATCCCTCAACAGTGCTGTCAACAGATCCTCAAGCATGACTTTAAGTCCAAATACTTTGGATCCAAGGTAGCTATTGCATTGTACATTGTCACTAATGTTAATTCCCAATCTGAATAGTAATTAGGTTCATGGGTAGAGTTTTGACATGCTGTATAGGCCTGCCCTGGTGTC
Source organism: Esox masquinongy (assembly GCA_016801175.1). Taxonomy (NCBI): domain Eukaryota; kingdom Metazoa; phylum Chordata; class Actinopteri; order Esociformes; family Esocidae; genus Esox; species Esox masquinongy. Next base: position 111,591 of record JACXGI010000536.1, read on the forward strand.
AGTTACTCATCAAAGAGTGGAAAGCATTTGAAAGACACTGTTGGAATATTCAGTTGTGTCCATGCTTATCGACCATTGCCAGCCAAGCACTGATTTACAACAGTCACCACACAAGATGAATAATATGGGTTTTTTCTATGGGTTTTTAATGACAGTGGGGTTATTCAGTGGATGCAGGCAATATTTGAGTGACAACTTTATACTTTTTACATACTACTATAATACAGAAACAAGACAAGGAATACCGAAATTAAAACAATGAAATAAATAAATAATGTATGAAATTACCTCAAATCTGTCGGCAACTCTGAAACTTTTTCAGAGCTTTTAACCTTTTTTAAAGTTATTCCATACCTTGAATGCGCTGTTGTCCATACTATCTAGATTTTCTTATTAGATCTTTATATTATTACATATGTATTTGATATGTATTTATCTGACTATATGTATTTATCTGACTATATCATTGTTATTCACAGTATTTTGACAGTAGATGAATTTAGTGAAAATATCTGTACAGCCTGACGAAGCTAGGTGCCAACATTATCACATCCCAAAAGGCCTCATCCCATTTCTGTTTGCTTACTAGCCAGTTGAAATAATACAATCCATGAAACAGAGCCTATAATGAGGAACCCATACTGCAGAGAGTACTGGCCCCAGAACCAGCACACTGCCTGCTGAATGTTTTTTATACCTGGTTCTTATAATAGG
>JACXGI010000536.1:112404-131122 GCA_016801175.1 Esox masquinongy
CAATTACCCTCAATAATAGTAGTAGGCTACTTCAATTACCCTCAATAATAGTAGTAGGCTACTCCAATTACCCTCAATAATAGTAGTAAGCTACTTCAATTACCCTCAATAATAGTAGTAGGCTACTCCAATTACCCTCAATAATAGTAGTAGGCTACTTCAATTACCCTCAACTGTCACTACCTACAGTACCACGATCATCTACCACCACACAGTCACAGGCCTGGGATCAGCATACTCCATCTTCTTACTCATGTCTTTTTCTGACCAACCACAGGAATTATCAACTTGAGTCATGTTCACTTTTCTCCAGCAACAGTACCCATTTTTGGCATGGCGACCATTACCGCGTAGAACTGTCACCGGATATCTTCCTGTTTAGCCCTCAGACAAAATGTGTGCTAAGGCTTTCCCCTGGCCCTGACTGTGAAGATTATACTCCATTGTTTAATAAGCAATACTTGAATATATGGACTTCGCATTGCAATTCAGCTGTTAGCTGCCAATGTTGTACATCATGGTTGACAATACATTCATAAATAATACATATTACTTCTGCAACAAACTGTCAACATTTTAACCAGAATTGATGTTTCTCTATAACTAAGCATTAAACAACTGAATAAACATGTATTTTTTACGGATAGTTACACCATCGAATAAATCACTCTATATAAAATAGCAAAGTGGATCACGCTGTGATAAATGACTCCCAGATCTACATGAGGATAAAGTCCCTCCTTCCCATTCACCCCTTCCATCCCATTTCAACATTTAAGTCTTGATGTTGTCCGAGTCTTATATGAAAGAATTCAAGTAACCTTTGAAGGTTTTTATTTACTTGTTGAGCATTTAAAGGTGACACTTCACCTTTTCTGAGCTACCTCATTCTACATTGCACCTGCTTCTTTAACAATATGAGATTCTCATTTATAGATTTTAATCCATTATTTTAAAAAACATAATTTACTGCAGGCCTACAGCCCATGGATTATTCTGTGATTATCAGCCTCTGAGTAATGTTTCAATTTTACATTCCATTAATGGGACACCGCAATTAGAGCAGAAGGGGTTTTTCCCTGCCCGTAAGAGAAATAATTTAGAATGATTAACGTAGTCGTTGTGATCATTAGTTTTCTCCATTTACTTTGTTGTAAACGCTTCTCCATTGTAAGAACCTTAACCAAGTTCTCACACCTCCACCCACCTTGAGCTACCTCCAGTCTACATCCCCTATATGTTTCCAGATCATATTCTATTTATGGGTTGCAGATTTTGTGAAAATATCATATTTTGAAAATGTTGTTTCAAGGTCGATGCCAAACTAAGTATTCCACTCAATGTATCCACAATGTGTGTTGATGTTGCGTTGGTCTGAGGGGCTTTTTTGAGGCTTGAAAACATGATACCATCTGTGAACAATTTAGTAGTTAAACCCTTTGTCATCATTATGATGGCAACATATTGATTTTAGATCGACATACATTTAAAGTCATTAGCCCATATTCGACTTTTGACAATCAATATTGCTGCAGCGTCTGCAGAATGTTCATAACAGTGGCAATGATGTAACCCAAGTGACGAAGCTGCAACCCCTGTGTGCAGAGGTAGCATGTAGAACACCTCACCTGACTCCTCTCTCTCCTGTAACTCTTGTCGTTGTGCTGATGGGAGGTACCATGTAGAACACCTCCCTGACTCCTCTCTCTCCTGTAACTCTTGTCGTTGTGCTGATGGGAGGTACCATGTAGAGCACCTCACCTGACTCCTCTCTCTCCTGTAACTCTTGTCGTTGTGCTGATGGGAGGTACCATGTAGAACACCTCACCTGACTCCTCTCTCTCCTGTAACTCTTGTCTTTGTGCAGATGGGAGGTACCATGTACAACACGGGGCGCCATGTGTCACTCCGACCGGAAAGGGCTCATCTGGTAAACATCTCCGGCGGGCCGCTGGGTTACAGTCACCGGCTGGAGGAGATCCGCCTGCACTTCGGCAGCGAGGATGGCCAGGGCTCAGAGCACCTGCTCAATGGACAGGCCTTCCCCGCAGAGGTGAGAGAGAATCAGCCAATGAGCCGTCAGTGTCCTCTCTATGCCGAGGGCGACTTTAGTCACGGGCCAGTGGTCCCAACTCATCATCTGGGGAACATGCTTTTGTTTTTGAAGACTTGATGGTGATTACGAGTCATCAAATTGTGCTACTTTTTATCTTTTAAAAAACAAGTGTTATTATCTACAAAGTGGGTATGCCTACCTGAATATCTGCTCCTGATTCATAGTTGCATCCTAGTTTAAGCTCTGTTAGCGGGTATGCATTAAAGCTGTAGTACTCCAGTTAATCTGGCCTAATGCCTATTAATCTTATAGAAGGGGAGGGAAAAAATTAAGTCATTTCATTATCTTTGTGATGCCTGTAGACAAACCATTCTACCGCATGTTGTTTTTCATTAGAGTAAGGGCTCAATTCAATCAAACCTTTATTACAGTTAAGACTTCACCGTTTTACACAGCCACATCAAGTATGAAAAATGACCTCCAAAAGCAATCCTCAAACTACCTCTGTATCACTGTCCCCAAATGGTATGTACAGGCTGGGTTAGAAGAGCAATCTGCATCCTAACTGTGGAATTGCCGGCTGGACGGAGACATGGCAGTGGGGAACAGAGTCTATGGGTTTTTAATGACAGTGGGGTTATTCAGTGGATGCAGGCAATATTTTAGTGACAACTTTATACTTTTTACATACTACTGGTCCTGTGAGTACAGAAACCGACCCCAGTCTCCCCCTAATCTAATTAAGCGACAGAATGTGTCTGTCAGGGCTTGAATGAGAATCCACTAACCCTGTCCTTAGTGACGTGGAATTTGTTAACATTTTAAGTAAAATCTGTTGCCAAAAGGGAGCATCAGACCACATAATTCGAGCTGAATCCTGTTCTTAAAGGGGCCGTATGTACGGATTTATCTACTACTAGCATAAATGCAAGCAAAAACTACCAGTAGACATCTGCAGTTAGTGGTTTAAGTTAATTTTTCCAACATCATTTTTCTACCAAATGTTCTGAGTGCCTGAGATATTCCCCATTCTCGCCGGTCCGTCAATCAATTTGCATTGACTTGTAATCCCCTCATACTCCCTTTAGATAGGTCTATTCCAGTCTTATTAACTTTAGAGACAGGATTCTCTACAGTGCGCCTTTAATTAGAACCATACTGAGCCAATAAGGACCTATTTACACAACTAGAGTTGAATGGAGAATAAAAATAATTATAATGGAAACTTGATCTCCATAATAATTCAAATTCAATGCAAGTCTTTCAGAAGAGATCCCCCCACCAATCACTGCAGTGTGAATATATTGCATTGCTTAATGTGTATTGCAGTCACAGGAGCATTGATGTACATTTTTACATTTTCATTTTAGAATTGTAGCAGATTCATTTCTATGTAGGGGATCTAGGTCTAGAATTCAAAGGATGCTAGCTAGTTGGACTAATCATGCTAGTTTTCATGATACTCAGACTTCAGAAATACTGCCTATTAGTGCAAAAAGACACAATAGCTACATGTATAATCAAAGCATGCTTGCTTTTTTTGTCAACATCATGAAAAACTAGTCTCTTGACGTGGTCCACAGCACAGACAAAACTGTTCGTATTCTGGCAAGTCAGTGCTACCCTCCTATTGTTGATGTGAGTAGGCCCTGAGAGTCCAACAAAGCAGAATATAACTACTATTATAGTTCTTGAACGTATCTTCAAATGCTGATTGAATGGGTGAGATTTGTTTATTCTGACAATGCTTTCGTGAACAAGACATTTACCGCTCTTTGTGACATGGTTTAGAACCACAAAATGGATTAAATGTTTTCTTCAGTTAATCAAATGAATTTTAAGAACACCACCGGTTGTCACAAAGTGCTTCAGAAACACCCAGCTTAAAACCTAAAAGTATATGCAGGATATGCAGATGTGGTAGCACAAGGACTTTGAAAGCATGCTAGAATGCCAGGAATCTAGAAAGAAACCAAGAGAGAAACCAGACTCTGAGGGGTGACCAGTGAAAGGGGAAGTAAGAGCAGGGTGCTATTCTTAAATAACCAGCAGTGTCAAATAGTAACCACAGTGTTTATAGTGGACGCAACAATTTAGCACAGTTGGCTATTTGTAGCAGAGCATTCAGATTAGCATTTCAGTAAAATAGGTCATGGTTCCAGAGACGCAGAAAGAACATCAGAACTGGATCAGACATTTGTAGTATGGACAGGGAGAGCCGGGAGGTTGCCAGGCCACATACACCTGAAGCATGCTTCTAGGCATGCTCAAGTTTTGCCTCTTTTTTTTGTCTCACAGGTTCAACTCATTCACTACAACCAGGAACTTTATGCCAACTACAGTGAGGCAGCCAAGAGTCCCAATGGCATAGCCGTTGTGTCCATATTCATAAAGGTCAGTTTGCGCTTGATGCGACAAGCTTCTCTCTGTGCACTTCCGCTGTAGTGACAGTGTTCTTTAGATGATGCTGCGTATGCTGAATATTTTATGTTCCTTTACATCTCTTCTCTCTCAGATTTCCGAGTCTCCAAATGTATTCCTGAATCGCATGCTGAATAGAGACACCATCACCAGAATAACATACAAGCGTAAGCATCCTTAGGCTTTTAAGATGTCTGGCTAAAAGAATAGTAGTCAGTCCCATTTCCAGGTCCATTATGAAAAGCTTATCTAGCTACTTAATTAATTTGGGTAATTGGGAGTTTTCCAGAGACTGACTCAGAGTATGAGTGAAATATATTCCAGCTTCTGAATTAATCAGCTACATTACCAATGAGATCCTCTTGGCTCAATAGATAAACATGAGTAACAATAGAAACTGCCTCTAACCCTGAGAAACGTTTGAGTAATCTCCTGTTTGTACCTGACTGAAATAGCACTGGGGCGCAGGCTCACTGAAAATCAGTTTTCCTTTAAAGTATGTAACTCTGCTGTAGGAAGGATTACAAGACATAAACTGTCTTAATATTTCAGTTCCATGCTGTTAATGAAGTATGTTTCATTGAATTGTCAGTTATTTAATTCAAATGAGTGTGGTTCCAGTGGCTTTAAAATCACAATTTTAATGGATCACTGAACAAACCCTTTTATTTTGATGCATCTCTATAATACCACTTAGGGTACACCTTAGAAAGCATACTTTTACTGTACATATTGACATAATGAAGAAATAAAGCAAATAAGAAGCGTTATGGGTATTAACTTAGCAAAGCTCAAGCCAAGCCTGCTTTTTGACAACCAAGATTTGAATAATCTGTGTGGCTAATTGCCAGTATACCGGTAGCCTTAAAATAGAAATTGACAATATTGAAACTTCACTATTGGCAAAAACAGTGTCTCAAAAGGATATCAGTGTTGTGAGAAATCATTGACAATGCCTCACTGTCAAATAAATATGCATTTGGTTATTCCTAGAGCAATAGACTTTGTCGATTTTCACAAGTGCTTGTGGTTTGGTACAAAACCTCTGACATGTTTTTAATATTTCAGATTATATCAGTCATGAAAAAGTCACTTGAGTAGGTCACTTTCAAAATCCAGTAAGCACACTAGCCAACCCGTCCAAAATCAGTAACACAACTTTTGATCTTTACACTACCCAAAATCAGTAATAATCTAATGACTATTCACTTTTGGATTTACATGCCCTTAAGGGGTCTTATAAGAATCTAAATGGGATCCATCAAACACTTCTGGAATGACATTCTAGCAATTCTACATTCAAATTCTGTCAACAGTTAGGGGGAAACAGCTGAACATAAACCAGGCAGTATAGATGAATACAGTAAACTAGTCTTAAAACAAATAAAGTGTCTGTTTCTTATATAGAAGTTCTTGATGAATGAACACTGAACATGACACATAGCTAATAATCAGCACAAAAAGGGGTTAACAAGCTGTCGGTTATAAATCATATACAGATTACAATCAAAAACAAAAGTCAATTCCAAAACCCAGAAAACTCATGTAATATGCTTAACAGTAATGATTGAGACTAGAAGATAAGGGATCTTACGATACAGGTAATCCAAGACCTTGTAGAGCTGCTGTTTCCAAACTGCTCATACTCTAACACCTAAAGTAAGGAGCAGAATGACTACACATAGCCAGAACAACTGGCCTGGTTTTATGGGCAGAGACAAGGTGCAATTAGCAACAACAGGCGCATTCTGTTGTATTCTGCCCTTGTCCATGGGGTCCCAAAGTCGCCAGTCCGCCTAGTGGCTCACGGTAGTAAAGGTTAACATTGAGTCTTTTTTGACAAGTCAGGCCATTTCCTACTAAAAATGATACAATAAAGCCTGAATTCCAACATATAGAATTTAAGGATAACTATGGACTTGGTTTCTTTTGAAAGTGACTATTCTTTACATGGAATCACCCAATGAATTAATTAGGTTATATAAATCACAATAAAAGTCTTCTACCTTTATGCTATTAATGTTATACCGTGTTATTCTGTAATGCAGCATAGAAGAGGGTTGAGGTTATTACAGTACAAATCTGATTACCTCTGTCTTGGTCCACCTCCAGATGATGCATTCTTACTCATGGGGCTCAACATAGCAGATCTATATCCAGATACTACACGTTTTATAACATACGAAGGCTCCATTACCATCCCTCCCTGCTTCGAGACGGCTACCTGGATCCTCATGAACAAGCCTGTGTATGTCACACAGATGCAGGTAACTCCGTCATGAACTAAACAAACACCTTAAATTTAGGTGACTCCGCCTCCATCATTAGCTGAGGTAACTCGGATTACTGGCAGCATATCAGAACTGCCCAGCATTTTCATCATAAAGCTTTCTGACTCTTATTTCCCCCATGACTCACCAATGTCTCACCTCATCCCTTCAGATGCATTCTCTGCGACTGCTCAGTCAGAATGAGCCTTATAAGCTATTTCTCAGTATGAGTGACAACACGCGTCCAGCCCAGCCTCTGCTACAGCGCTGCATTCGCACCAACATCAATTTCATCAAGCAGGGCCGGGACTGCCCCAACAACCGCGCGCTAAGGCCCCAGTATCGAGGTGCGTGTCACTGCCTGTTTCTGGAGCGCCAGTCAGAAAATTCAACATTTGGCTATAGAAAAGCCAGTCTTGTAAATTGCTCACACTGTCGTTGTTTTTAATGCCTGCATGGTGGCACGGTTTTCAGTCGTTGTGAAATGACTGTAGGAAAAGCATCGTACCTCAAAATGATGATTCTTTTGTAGGTTCTGGGTGGGTTTTTTGTTGTTGTTTCCCGGTTGAGTCAATTCATTGTAACCTTCTCATCTCTGTTCTTTTCTCAGTAAACCAGTGGCTTCTGAAGTAGGAGGATGAACATAATGTACAAAGCAACAACGATAAAGGAACAATATAGTACCCTGATACAACAGTATAAAAATTCCATATGGGATTCTGATTCTCAAGATTTTATTTCAGTGTGGCAAGACTACATTTTCAACAGAGACTGCTTTGAAACTTTTATATACATTTTAGATTATAAAGGAAATATTGAAAAGTGAGACTTTCAATGCTGCAAATGGAATCTCTTACAAAGCTTATGGAAATACACTGAAGGGAATTCAGCAGGCCCAGCCATTAACAGCCTTCTGCAGCAGAGACAATGAGCACTTCTTTTATGGTAGTTATCAGATTCACTTGAGTCCCCAAAGATTCCATTGGACCAACACTTCTTGAAATGACCAAAATGTAAATCACAGATACAACCATAAGGTGTTTTGATACCAACAGCATTCCATCAGATCTATTATGCTTAGAATCTGAATATGATTGGAGGGTGCTCTTCTGGTGATGAAAGCTTCTACTTAGCCATGTACATAACCATGTCAGAGCCAAAATGTTTACTAAATATATTGTATGTCACAGAGGTAGAGAGATCATGTGAGACAACCGAGAAAAACTCTGGGGTCCAGTAAATAATGGGGCCCAGGTATCTTCTAGGCCAGGCCATGTAGTCTTGGCCGTTTACTTGGAAAATCAAGTTATACTGCATTACAAAACTTTTCTAGACATTTTGGGCCATTTGCCTTTTCTCTTAATTGTTTACAATGTTCATACACTGTTTAATTCAATGTTAGTAGCCCAATAAACATATTTCAGAAGAGTATCTTACATTAAATAACACTTTACATAAGGCCTAATACAGTATATGCTGTTTAAGAATTGTAATATTGTCCAACACTAAACGGAGCATGGGACGTGATTTGTCTGCAGATGTTATGCAGTCACAAGGCATTCCTTATCAATTATTTATTCTCATTTTCAATTCAGAGCTGTGTATGGCGTTACAGGCAATGTGGATTTGTGTAGGTGTGTGCGTGTGTGCGTGTGTTTGTGCTTGTGCGTGTGTGTGTGTGAGCGAGCATGCGTGTTTGTGCTCTCTCCAGGGCATTGTACTTCTCATTAAAGAAGTAAATGACTCTTTATCTCGTTGTTTTGTGGAAACTAAACACAAGATCACATGTACTGTTACTGTATGCTAATCTCACCTTGTCTAAAGATATTTTTTCAAATGTATCTCTCAAAGGGAAATGTGATCAGCATTCATCCTCGTCATCATCTGCAGGAGCCCAAGCTTCAGTCAGCTAGTGTTACCTAGCAACCTATTTTACTATACCATCCGTACCCAGCTGGAAATTAATATTCATTATTCTTGAACATTCACGTATTTTTGCAGGTGATTGGTGGTCATGGTTCATGTAATTTCTTAGACAACTGAGATATTTATCATTCATGTATACTTTATGTTTCTGTTATGTTTTGACCATGTATTCTGCAAATAAGCCTATATTTAAGGATAATTCTACTATGCTATTAAGACCTCATCATGAAGCTAGATTTTTACAACTTGAGAATCCTGAAAGATAAAAGGGGTTTCATGATGTTTAACTAACTGTTTGGCTTGGGGAGAAATACGCACAGAGGCTTGGAAAAAATGCTGTATACAGTTGTGGCAAAAAGTATTGACAGTCTTGCACTTTATTAAATAATTCACCATTTCTTCTAGAATACTTGTATACACATATTTATTTCTTTGGTTTGCAGTTGAACAAAACTCCAAAATCTGAATAATTTCCTAAATCTAACTGGTGAGTTGCAGGTGCATGCAATATGGAAATACTACTAAATACTAATACTAATACAACCAGTTTGAGTAGTGAAAACTCATTCTCCTGTTTTGTATCACTGTGTGTACCACAATGAGCATAGAGAAAAGAAGGAAAACCAGAGGATTGTCAGATGAGATCAGACACAAGATTGTAGCCAAGCATGGACAATCTCAAGCTTACTAATGCATCTCCAGAGGCCTGGACGTTCCTGTTTCCGCCGTACAATAAGTTATCAAGACGTTAGAAGGCCCATGATTGTAGCCAGCCTCCATGTTTGTGGCTGCAAAAGAAAACCTGATGGATAAATCACAGTGAAGAATTGTTTAAATGGTGGAGGAAGCAACACGATCAACAGCCACCCATTCAAGCTGGCTTTCAAACACAAGGTACGATGATTTCAACTTGCACCATCTGTCGCCAACTCAGTGTATGGGAGGAGACCCACTGCTGAGAGAGAGAGATGTAAGAAAGCCAGACCTCAGCTTGCCAAGTCACACCTGGACATCCCACAATCCTGGGAAAATCTCCTGTGGACAGATGAAACCAAATTAGATCTTTTTGTTACAGCAGATCATCTCAATCTTCACAGAAAACAAAATAAAGCCTTCAAAGATGTTAATCCTTTCTCTACAGTCAAACATGGAAGAGTTTCAGTGAAGTTCTGGGGTTGCTTTGAACGTGTGCACGGCATCATGGAATCAGGAAAATACCAAGTCATTTCGGAGCACAATCTTTAACCCAGCTTTCTGATATCTGGATCTCCTTCAAAGGCCATTGGTCTTTCAGCAGGATATCGACCCAAAACACACTGCAAACATCGGTGTTTGGGGTCATCTGTGGAGAGATCTGAAAAAGAAAGTTGTGAGGCCCCCTACAAAATCTGTAATATTAAGAGTGAAATAAATGGTTATATAACTTATTTTCAGAGACAATGTGAGTTATTTGAATTGAGTCCAATGTGCCAGTGATTTTGGCCATCACTGTATACTGACTTCTGCTATTTTTCTTGGGGAGATCTGGGGAGCATCACAAAAACATCAACATTTTCAAGTGAAACCAGATGTTTGAGATTTAATTAAACTGACTTCTGCTATATTTCTTGGGGAGATCTGGGGAGCATCACAAAAACATCAAAATTTTCAAGTGAAACCAGATGTTTGAGATTTAATTAAAGTGAAACAATATTAATTTAGATCATTTTTTGATAAGGGCCGTTATTATGTAGTAAATCTAGCTTTTATTATGTAGTAAATCACCATGCAAAGGTACTCTGTCTGACAGCAAGACGGTTGCTGTTGCTTCTTCTGGCACAAAAGAATGTGAAACCCTGTAAGCATTTTATCCACGAGTCCCAACATGACTATTCCCCCCCTCCCAGAACTTTTCACCTGAATGCATTGTTTGACAATATGAAGGGACAGGCCAAAGTATTTGAAGGAGTTACCCTTTAAAAAAGTACGGTCAGAACAGAACATTCTCTCGATGCACTAATGTAGTCTAGCCAGAATGGAGAGGGGAAGTTGGAAAAGAGGTTTAAGACCCCTGGGAAAGGACACTCCATATTGGAAATGAATTTTTCAGCATCTGACCGCATCTGTCTGTCTATGCAACCATGTCAAGAGTAGACAAATCCCAGTTCCCATTTTTCCACAGATTCATCTCTCACACACACACAAACACTCACACGCTTAGTGCCATTCAACCTTTATTAATCCAAAAACAGTATGATACAGAACTAACAAACAAAATCTTCAGTGGCAATGTTTAAAGACCTAGGTGAACACTTATGAAGAAATATTTCGCTTTGGTTTTCAACATGGTGTTGGGCAACATATACACAAGAGGTTTAGCCTAGATTTCAGCTGAAAAGTTCCCCTTTATTAGTAGGCCTTGTACCCCATAGTCTGTCTGCTACTTCCTGGGGACGCACTCTGGGAGGAATCCTGGAATAAAATGAAGAAGACTAATACATATCCAGGTCACTTACAGAAACATGGAAGCTCTAGGGACACACTCCTACCCAACGCGCCCTCAGATTGGCTAAGATGTGGTGCTGTTATACAACAAAGAGCTGATTCAGACAGCATGAGTTAACTTAGCTTAGACTTAAAGGTACAATATGCAAATTGTATTCAAATAGCTTTATATGTCCATAATGGAGTTGCAAGAATCGGATAATAAAATTATTTGATTACATAAAAAAATAACCAATTGAAAATTAGATGTAGAAGGTATTTCTTTTTGTACTAGTCCAAATCAGACATGAACCAATGTGTGTGTCGTATAATAGGTTGCCCCCTGTTTCATAAAATTCGAATCGTTCTGTGTATCGTTACACGATGGAAACTATACTTTCCATATTTGACCATCTTTGTGATCAAAGTCAGTTTAATGTACATAGATTATGAGCATTTTCTGTCAGTCAGAAATAAGTTAAATGTCTGCACGCAGCCTCAATATGTCTTGTGCCTGGCTGTGTGTAGGTGAGTCCGTGTTGTTGAACTGTCAGGTGAGTGGCTGTCAGGTAGCCTACATTGTGGTCGTGGCAATGATGAGGCGGGATCATAGGAGACTCGCTGATTGTTTAGATTTTCTTTATTTTATTATTAAGTCTATGAATTGATATTTAATAGAGCAGAATGTACAAACTGAGGTGGACATTTAGCTAGCACTAGCAGGCTCTGTATCTTTAATTCCTTCAAGTAGCACGTGTTGCATTGCGCTGTTTGTGACTTCAAGCCTAACTCCCAGGTTAGGCTGGCGCATTTGGTGGTGTAGAGAATTTACATTAATAGTAATAAGGACGGAATACACAAGCACTCTGTACAAGACGTTAGGCAAATTGTTTAATGTATAGGCTAACGAAACCTCTTATGGGCTGCATGCTTTATGTACTAACGCAAACATTTAAGTTAAATCATGTTATTTCTTCCCTACGAGACAATTTAGTTTGCTCAGATGTTCTGGACGGTGGCTGGGGGATGGTGGGCAGGTAGAAATGCAGCTGACTCATCATTTATCAATTTACAGCAACATAATGTATGTTACGAATTAGAGTTACGGTTGAGGTTAATGTTAGGCATCACAATTTTACGGTTTTTGTTAAGGTTAGAAAACAAAGACAAACATTTTCAGATTTTAGTTGCATTTGTTAAATAAGATACCTTTCGAAAATTTGAAACTAATGGAATGTTTTTTTTAGCACAATATGATGTTCCCTAAAGTAACATTGTACTAATTTGGCTGTCAAAGATTTACTTATACTATGTTTTGTTTACCTCTCAAAACAGTTTGTAAGCCACAGAAAGCCTAAAAAACAATAACCACACAGAGCAGACAGAAAAAGTTTCACCAAGGACTATAGCTATTCTGTCAGCACCTGTCAACAGACAGACACCAAACTGGGCAGCAATCAGCTTAAAGGGAGTTCGATATTTGTTTGCTGAAAGCCAAGGTGTGATGAAGAGGTTCATTTTAGCTAAACCTCATGATTTCAGGTCCATTTGTGCCTGCCATTGGTCAGTCCATAGATAGGCCTGTCTGCCATTGGTCAGTCCATAAATAGGCCCGTCTGTCATTGGTCAGTTCTAGTAGTGTCTAGTGATGTTGAGGAGACTCCAATCATGAGCTGGTGACTGTGGCTAGATCCTATTTTGGCATGTTCTAGCATCTTTATGTGAGCTGAACCTCTGCAATTACAACATTCTGCACTCTTTCTATAACACATTTCCTATAACTTTGATATAGGGTCAATTTAACAAAATGTTGTCCACTCTTCATAACCTATTATTATTATTATTATTTTTTACAATTTTGGTAACAGAAACTGTATTGAGATCCTGTGTTTCATTGATGAGAAAACCTGAAGAATGTCAGCCCAATTCCATCTTCATCCGAACTGGTGTCTGTCTGTAATGTACGGTCTATGATGTAATGTTGACAAATCTTCATAGGTCAATTTCAGTCCATGAAATGTAATTTTCAGTGACATCTTTTCTTCGTGTATTATTTAGCCTCACTCATAAAATGTTGCTGTTGTGTGGTGCAGACCCATTCTAACTGGGTGCTATAACTACATAGTTAAGCTACAGTGAAATCAGCTAAAGTGTCATAGAAAAACATTGAAGGAGGTAAATAATTGGTAGGAAACAACTTTGCTATCATTTTAGTCAAATTTTCTTAGATTGTAGTTTGGGGGAAATTCTACTAATGCTAATTTTTGCTGAGTATAATCCACTGCTGTACATTCAAATCTTAGATGTATTAATACTGAATTCATATCGTTGTATCATGTCAGAGCACCACTGGGTATGTGGTTGTCTGACTATCTGAACTAAGACAATGGCCTCTACAGTCAATCTGGCACAATGAAGGCAGATTAATCATTTGCCTCATTATAAAAAAAAGCCTGCTTTGAATAGAACTTTGTTATGCATCAGTTTTGAAAGAAAATTCAGCACAACACTGTGAAACCCACAAGGGTTGATGTGTGATCTGTAGTAATGAAGAGGGGATTACATGTTGAATATTCCAGAACTAGCTATGCAAGTAGCTGAAAGTGTTTGTTTGTGTTTGCTTTCTATTCTCAGGTGCTTGAGACTGGGGACCTTATTTTTGGCAGTGTTGATTATAGTCACCACAGATCAGCCATGCTGAACACAAAATTATCTAAGTCTCCCAAATACTTTATGACCATGAATCAGAACATCATGCAACCAAATCTCTGCTCAATGCAAAAATCCAATGGAAATCTACTGTTAGGAATTTATTGACTTTCCTCCAATATTTTTAAGATGCCTTTTCATTCCTGGTGGAAAAATCTTGTTGCATGAGGATGCTGGAGTTTGCGCAGATAAAATGTATCTGTACATCCCCAACAGATATATTTGATGCCTATATTATACATTTTAATTGTAGACTATTTGTTAGTGTAACTGAAAGTTGGTTTGGTGTCAATAACTTTAAGTAACAATGGCGGTTCATTATCTGGTAATACATACTTAATCAAGTTTTAAAGAGCCACTCAAATAAGAAGTAGAATAATAATTTTGCAGGTGCTTATATTTGTTCAGTTCACCTACGTACGAGGTGTATTATACAGTAAGAGATTTAGATTAATTTTTTTTGCATATCTCACAATCCCAGAGGCCCCCTTAGAGTGTAGGATCACAACCAGGTTGCGTCATTGTTCGGGTTCGAATCCTACTAGTGGAGTAGCCCAGGTGCAATTGGCTAGGTCGGTCAAGGTAGGTTTGGAGTGTTATTAATCAAACACGGTTCCCTTGCCTCATCACTTTAGCAAATCCTTGTAGTGACTTTGGCAAGTGTGAGCTCAACTAATGCAATGTAAATATTCCAGTATAGACTTCCTGGTTGAGCGAGCAGCAAGATAAGACCCAGAACTTCTCAGAACAGTACTGGATGTGCTTTGTCAGACACATCAACCAACATCAACTGTCCCGAGCCCACTGAGCCCACCAAGCCCACTGCAATGAAGAAAAAAATCTCTATGTTTTAATTTTGAAGCTAACACTTGTGTTTGTAATTTTCTTGTAGCTGGTTAACATTGTGTATGCAAATGCAAGTAAAATAAAAAGGTTAACCATTTTGGTAGTATATAAAAGCCTTTAAAAAATCTAAGATGAGTTAGTCTTTTCATTGGATGCCTAAAGCATGAGTTTCAAGAGTTACTATTAATTCGTTATTTGAATATAAATGTAGGCAAATTAAATGTGTTAATAGTTCATAAAGGTTTTAGAATATGTTAAGTTAGTATAGCCTTATATTTTTAGTTGATCTTGAAGCTAAAGGAGCATGACCATTTTCTATAGCAACCACTGGATTTCTCTCCTTATAATTCAAGTGTACAGTTAGAAATCCTTTGAGAAAAACTTTAAATTGGGCAAGTCTGAAGAGCTCAAAATTGTTTTGGAGTTTACATTGGCCAATAATTTACAGAGTTGTGTAAAGGTTTTCCTTTAGTAGGTCAATTATGCCAATATAAACGTATGTAGTGATGAAATAATCTGAAGTTGTTTTTAGTCTCTAGCAATGGTTAGAAAGATGTGGCACTGACGTTTGGTGTTCATTGCTTTAGTGCTGAAAGATAACGTCTAAGCATTTATTAATAAACAACATTTATAATTGCTCTAAATATGTTGGGACACAGCCGTTTGGAACCTGGTTTTGTGTTGATAGCTTATTTTTTGGGATAAATTACTTCCATACCTCACTCGTGCCCGCGTTGCGGAACACGTCACATTAGCGTGTAATCAATATTTTAGCTCGCTGAGAAAAGGCATTTGTTGCAGGGATTATTTTGACAGCTACATAGATTTCTATAATATGCCTGCTGTTTCATCGGCAGAATGTGCTGCCTTTGACTACTAACGAGGTGACGGATCGGTATCTGTTATACGATCAGTTTGTTTTTTTCTTTACTTAATTCATGACCAAGAGCGGCTATGCAGTACCAAGAAGCAGTTGGCATGAAATCAGTTGCAGTGTTCTGCAGCCACCTAGAGGTCAGAAAAGATAATGCACATGAACTCACTGCAGAGCAGACCTTCCTCTCCCAAACAGCAGATGGCGTGTTGCTCTAAGAAACCGGCTTTTATTCCACACTTATCAACCATAGAAAAAAATAACACTGCTAAACGCTGTCGAGGGAACAAAGAATTGGATCTCAGGGTGAGTGCATTTTCAAGTGGATAACTTTAACCTTTCGCTGTTTTTGAATTTTCAATTTTGAAAAGGTTAGATGGATGTGGAAATATTGTAATATTGTATATCCATTCAAACGAAATTAGTACTTACATTTTGATTTGCTTGCTAAAATGTTAGCTAGCTAGCTATTTTGTACTGCGTTAGCTTAGCTAATCTGAATACCTTAATGTTATTTACAGTTGTTAGCTAGCTAAGTGGCTATTTTCGATGTTGATATATTAGTAGCTAAGTTAGTAGCTCGCGTCCATCGGTTGTAACTTAATGCTGTTTTATTTCATGTTCATAGCTTATTTAGCTAGTTACCGAGCTAGATAACCTTATAACCTGGTATCATCGTTGGTTACAGTAGCCATCTATTGTTAACGTTAGCGCTCTTGCTAAAAGCCACTCCTCGCCATTTTCTCATTGGCATTACATTGGGGCCGCGCGATTTCGTGTTAATTCGTTCCTAGTGGCACAAAATAAACGTCTGAGTCAAAGAGACTAGATTGGAGACAATGTCATAAGTAGTAGAAACTGATATTACTACATCTACTGCGAAGTGACGAACTGACACGGTTCAATATGTGTGAAAACAACTTAATATGGAGTGTTTTTGATTGTATAGAATGCACATGCGCAATTATGCGTGACCCCACCGTTATGCATCTAGTACAGTACACACCTACGCGGCATCATTGCCTTCTGTACACCAGAAGTATATTGCAGTAGTGTTTGTGAAAAATGAACTCTTACATTATTTTTTACAAAACAACCACTAGTAGCATGTTAACAATTATTAATCTTACTAGATTATGTATCCTTTGAAGTCTGTTTCGTAAGAATGTTTTGTTAGTACCCTATTAGCCAGTTTGTCTCAAATGTTTTATTTTGCAGCCATGTCTTCTGATTAGTACAGTAGAGGTGATTTGCAGCACACCATCATTACTGTAATAACAACACATTCATTTTAATGTGTAGAATATAATAAGAATTCATTGATTGATCAGAGGATGTTAATTTGATATAAAAAATAACTATTGAGATGTCAATGTCTATCTAAAGGAGTCGTTACAAGAGGTTTGGACCCATACAGAACATCCAAAACCAACTGATTGATATTGTTAATAACAAAGCCAGTATGCTAGCTATTACATCTGTTATATGTTGTTTGCCTAGAACACTGCAATTATTTAAGCCATTGTTGGAGAGCTAGACGAGTGGGATAGGATCACAGGGCACCTGTTTAGTCATTTACTGTGTATATAGCTGGATAATGTGTATTGTACTGTATAGACAGATAGGTGAAAAGTTAAAGTAAAAAACAACAGAGTGTCTTGTTCACCCCGAGCCACCAGAACAGCTTCAATGCATCTTGGCATAGATTGTACGGGTCTCTGGAACTCTACTGAAGGGCTGGAAAACTTTTCTTCCAAAAGATATTCCCTGATTTGGTGTTTTGGTGGTGGTAGTGGAGGGCACTGTCTAACATGTTAGTTTGAAATCTTTCATAGGTGTTCAATTTGGTTAAGATCTGGTGACTGTGAATGCCATAGCATATGATTCACATAATTTTCATATTCATCAAACCTTTCCGTGACCCTTCGTGCCCTGTGGATGGGGACATTGTCCTCCTGGAAGAGACCACTCCCATCAGGATAGAAATGTCACTGTAGGATGAAAGTGATCATTCAGAATAACTTTGTAATGATTTGCAGTGACCTTTACCTCTAAGGGGACAAGAGGACCTAAACGTTGGCAGGAAAATGCTCCCAGCATAACACACCCTCTCTGTATGGTTGTTGACACTGTTCTTGCTGACAGTCTGATTGCATCCTGCATTGGCTTTCTCTGTCACCTGGGAAAGAGTTGCTCTTTCATGTTTCCTTAAATTTACAGTAATGCTCAAGTGTAACGGTCATCGAATAAGCGCTTTCAACCAGTTTCCATCCCAATTTACTGATGTCTTTCCCAAAGACCTAAATGCAGATGTAATTTTAGTCACTGTTCCAGTTGAAACTCTAGCCAGTTGAGCAGGCTTTGTGACTGAAGCTCTTGCCATCCATGACCCAATAATGAACCCCTTTTCAAAGTCACTTAGATCCTTTCCTCTTTCCATCTTGATCCAACATTGAGGTCAACTGGGCTTGCTCAGTATTTTTATAAATTCTGCAGAGTATGATCGGATGTAAATTGCTCAATTGTGTCATGCAGTTCACCTGTAGGGAAGCAGCTGAATTTATGTTCTTCCACTCATTTGGGTTTTTCCTTTCATTTGTCACCCGCCTGTATATTATACGGTATGTGGGTGGATAAAAATGAAAGCACTCTCTACCTGCCATATCCTATCTTAGAAAACACTCTATGGTCTCCACCTGGAAAACTCCTCCAACTGATGTATTATTGGAGCCATTATTGGATGGACAGTGCACAAACAAGGCAGAAAAAGAAGCTGGCAGCCCAAGAAACCACTAGACAGAAGAAACCACTAGACCCCTCTGTTTATCGTAACCGGCTCCTGGTTATAGAATTCTCAATGTGCTTGTTAGTTATGCCACCTTGTGTAATTAAATTGTCAATGGACTAAATCAAATGATGCCATTCTCATAGCTACCCTTACAGAAATGCTGTGTACCGTCTCATTAAATCAGTAGTTACACTAATCCAGGCCTCCAGACTATGACCATATGGTTGCATTTTGCAGCCTTTTCCATGGCTTTTCAACTCAACCTTTTAATTGGTCATGACCTTCAAAATCAAACTTTTTTGATTTTCATAGTGGACAATGCAAAAAAAAAAATATACAGAGAACGAAGTTGCCCCCCCCCCCCC
>JACXGI010000537.1:0-106817 GCA_016801175.1 Esox masquinongy
GTCCGTGTTGCCCAGCGACAGCCCCAAAACATCACTGCTCTAGAGGAGATCTGCATGGAGGAATGGGCCAAAATACCAGCAACAGTGTGTGAAAACCTTGTGAAGACTTACAGAAAACGTTTGACCTCTGTCATTGCCAACAAAGGGTATATAACAAAGTATTGAGATGAACTTTTGTTATTGACCAAATATTTATTTTTCACCATAATTTACCAATAAATTCATTAAAAATCCTACAATGTGATTTTCTGGATTTTTTTTTCTTATTTTGTCTCTCATAGTTGAAGTGTACCTATGATGAAAATTACAGGCCTCTCTCATCTTTTTAAGTGGGAGAACTTGGACAATTGGTGGCTGACTAAATACTTTTTTGCCCCACTGTATATATATATATATTCCATTGAATCCTAAATAAATTACAATATCAGGAATTAAGTGAATGTCAAAGGCGAAAACCACACTTCTTTCTTAGTCTCTATTCTTTCAGAATATTTATATTACTAGTTTCAAGCTCACATGATTGTGGTTTTCAATCCAATTTCATGAAGATGGTATTTTCCCGAACTTTTAATTCCTGATGAAAGAGCATCCACCAACCTCCTTCAATACAACGTGTGAATTACTGTGTGGAGGAGTGTGACAAATCATATGTGTGTAATTCCTTGCATAATACTAAAATCACAGCTTAAAGTTTTTATTTATGCACTTAAATAAAACACTGGGCCTAAAACTAGACATCTTTCTTTTCAGCATAATGCAGATGCCTTATGGTTCTGTAACTAATTTGTTAAATGAGAATCACCTTATTAATCCTATTTATTGCTAGACTAATTGCTGCATAAGTTCTCAGGTAAAAAATCAAATTATTTTGTGTTTACATTACTATGTCATGGTCTTTATTTGCATTTATCTTTTAAATTGAAAGGTTTATTTGAGAAGAAAATAATTATCTACCCAAAATATTTTAAGACATGTTTGAAATAGATCTTGACATCGACCTTGAAAGAGGAAACTTTTTAATTCCACTTCTCATGCAAAATGTTGATTCTCAACTATGTAGCTTCATTCATAAGAGAAAAAAAACATGTTATTTGCTAGCATGCCATTTCGAACTGGCAGGTATATAACCAAACTGATTTAATGGAGCTGTTCAATAGCTTTTAACCATTTGAAGTCAATATCAGCTAGTGCTTTCTGTTGTTTATTCTATCCGCATATGTCTCTAAAAGACCCTTCAAGATCACTTTTCCTTTAAGAGACTTTAGTATGTCTTGGAAATGTTTTATTTTAGCATCATTTTGCATCTGATTTTACTTTTTTGTTGTCTTTTCTTCAAGGACAGCTGAAGTCTTCCTCCTGCCAAGAACTGTCAGAGATTTCGCATCCCAGTTTCAAAAGGTGAGAGGACACCAATTAGAAAGCCATCCCTGGCCAGGAGGAGCCAGCGGCACAGCTTGCTACAGGAAGTGGGATGCCTGACTTCCTGCGAGGGGTCACAGCTGTTGGTAGTGAGGCTGAGAGGCTGCCACTGCCAACCAATACGTGAACCGATTAGCGTCGAAGCAGGGTAAGTAAGTAGGATGAGGCTAATTTGAATGTCTAAGAAGAAGTAAAAAAAAAAATCTCAATGTCACCAATAAATTTACATTATTTCATAACATCTGGCACATGAGAAAGGACTTTGGTGGAATTAGAAGTGCATTTAGATGTCAAAAGAGTTCAAGAGGAAGCAGGACTGGAGTCTTAAGAACGTGTCAGCAAAAGTTTATCTTTACCAGCTCAGAGTGGAAGAATCCTTAGAAGCAGCAGTATGAGTTATGTACAAGACTGAGACAATGATTGGAATATTGCTTGATATTTCCTTTTTCTGGAATACTGTTTATATGTTTTTGTTTAATCTTCACATCTGTTACTTTGATAAAAAGAACAAGTTATCAATTCAATATTTAGCTACATTAAATCTCAGTGCTCTTTTTGACTGTGGAAAATAACTTTCAGCCTACGATAAACCTTTGATAAGGCATTTCTCTGTGTCTCTATGTGAGTACCTTCACCAAAGGTGAAGAACTGGAAGTGTGGCAGGGACTGAGTGTGATTGGCTCCTGCTATGAGCAGCTGTCTGTCTATGCCCATATATGTCTCAACCCAATTACATTCCACTGATCCCCAGTCACTCTGCTGCCACGCAGTCAAAACCATTAATCTCTCTGGTTGAGTACAGGGCCACGTGTTAACAGCCTGGTCCCACCTGACTGTGCACCTTTCACACAGAACTATGCCAATCATCCTGAGTTAGTATGTCCCCTCGGGCATATTATGGTTATGGCTGGACCTTGCCCCAGGGCCTGTACACTAACACCAGTGTAACCCAGCCATGACCTGTGCATCCTCATGAACTAGTGGTTTAACCAGCCGTTGTAAACTGAGAACAGACTGTTCAGGGGCAGGTGTTCAAAATGAACCCCACCCCCTTCCCTCGGGAACATTTTTTTTATTTCCTTTTTTTTTTACATCTCCACATTCTTATCACACTAAATGTCACTGTAGCGAAAACAAAAATGCATACATACATAAGAATTGTAGGCCTGCTTTTGTTCTTCTACGCACTTACTCCTCATCACAGATTGTAAGCAAATCTAAAGAC
Source organism: Esox masquinongy (assembly GCA_016801175.1). NCBI lineage: Eukaryota > Metazoa > Chordata > Actinopteri > Esociformes > Esocidae > Esox > Esox masquinongy. Next base: position 2,645 of record JACXGI010000537.1, read on the forward strand.
AGTGCCTAACGCATGATTGACATCGGAAAAATAGGGTGGGCTCTCAGTTGAAAAGTGATGTTGCTGATTAAAACTGCAAGTTAGCTTGCTCATAACTTTTTACTCGTTGTGATTTGTCTTTCATGCTCACATTAAATAATAACAGCATAGCCCAATATGTGGTTAGACTACCTAGATTGCTGCTCTTCTGACTATACACTCTCTAAAACTCCCTACTGCTGAAGGGATGGCGTTTGTTTCAGGGAGGGCAGTCGGTACAGCCCGTTCTCTCTGTGTCTTCTCTGCCTCTTACATTTGCGCTTGTCAGCCAACCTGACCGAATGTTAATGATGGTGTAGACAATGTTAACCAAACTTTATACTAGTTACTGTTGATATCAAAGCTAGGTAGCTAGCTGCACATGCTCAAACCAGTGATGGCAGCTCTCGAGTAATGCACATCCCCAGAGAGGAAAACGGACGCAACCGGACTCCATCCATCTCCGTACAGGCAGAGGGGAAGAAGTGAATTAAAAGGGATAACCCCCTCAAGGATCTTTCCACGTGAAGCAGTTAATTATTTAGCAAGTGAGTCATTGTCTGGCGTCAATGAGAGTCTTGAATTTTGTGAAAATAAAAATTAAATGCTATTTTGCTATGCGACAGCTATTTAATCTCATATAAATTTTAGAACTCTTTGGTTATGGGTGTCCTGATATCACTGTGATCCTGTGACTTCCTGGAACTTGTTATCCTGTTATCCTGTGACTTCCCTGTTCAGAGACCATCTATGCAATATCTATTCACAAGGCTGACATAGAATCCCAGGTTCTATTGAATACAAGGCATTTACATCATCACCCTTTGTAACACTTTCCAAAAAATAATAATGGGTTATCCATCAATCTGAATAAACGAAAGAGATGTAGCGGAACTTTATGCTTTTAATATCTGACCTTTGCTCAGGACAAATATTTCCATTGTTATAACAGACACATTATGATCATCATAATTGTCATAGTATTCAAACTCTTTTGTTCAGGGTGGACCAGCAGGCACAATCAGCTGACGGGTTGGGGGGTTGATGAACCTGACGATGGCACAAGAATTTGCAAGCAGACTGGGGGTGCAGGGCACTTGGCAACTACGAGGGCAAAGGAACAGGTGCTCAAGCACAGGTCCTGTAGATCTCCATTTGCGCCCGTCCCTGACCTCGAGCAACATTTAGGTGAGCCATGCTGGCGTAGAAAGGTAAAAAAAATAAAAAATGCAGGTTCATGTTTCAAATTGCACCTTATTTCCTTTGGTGTACAAACCTGACCTGGGTCCATGTAAACAAAATTGGGAAACGGGTGCTATTAAAGAGACACTAGAGGTCCAGAATCGGCAGCATGTCATGAAAAATAGTATCCAGTAGCATCAAAATAACACTTCTATGAGATTTATTCCAAACACAGATACCTGTACTTTTTTTCTTGTTCTCATCTCCATTAATGGCGTCAACAAAACAAAAAGTCATTATTTATTTATTACCACCCTGATTGGCCGGCTAGCGGCGTGTGATTAACAGTGATAACACAGTAGAATTAATAGAGGACAAGCCCTTGGGGGCATCCCTAACGGCACCCCATCTTCCATCAAGTGCACTACTTTCAATCTGCTCTGGTCAAACGGAGGGCACTACTTAGAGAATAAGGTGCCGTGTGGGACGTAGCCCTCATGTTAATTTAGGAGCAGTGGCTTAATCAGGGTCTGAATAACAAGGTCCCGCAGTTCCAGTTTGGCGAGGCCTTTTTGTTCACAGAGATTAAGGGAGGGTCAGACAGTGCTCCATTGTTCGGCAGGGGAAAAGAAACTCATTTGCTCAAATGAAGAATGTCTTGCAACCATGAATCATGTTTCCTAATCCCTTTCCTAATGCCACATAATGCAAATTGTCTCCCGTTTAAAGATCACACAATAAAGACAACGGGAGAAGTTCACAGTGATGCATAACGCAGCCGACTTGTTCGTTATTCTGACATATCGCGAGGTGTAGTCATTTCATCTTCGATTTAATAATTGTAATTGATTGCACTACTAGTCAACTTTTAGATCATAACACAATCCGCAAAAGTTTCACTATAAACTCAAAGTACTAACTTAGCGCACTGAAGACAGTATTTATTTTGGAACTATTCTGGTAGTGGTCTAAAATTAATTAAACCCCCCTCCCCTTTTTTCTTCTAAAAGGCATTGAACTACTTTGATGATGATTATGCACAAACTACATTAAGATCGCACACAGCCATAGACAAGTCTCTAGGTCTTCTCCTGGCATCAAACCCACTAGAGGGGTTTTGACATTTCAGTGTGTCTGAATGTGCTCTGGATCTTTTCCCCAGTGTGAAGTATCTTTTTACAGATGCATGCAAACTTTTCCACAGCAAACATTTGAGGCCAGCCTAAAAAGGTCTAAAGCAAAAAGTATCTATTGAAGTTAATAACAATATTTTCCCTATAGAACTGAAAGACATTTCCATGGCACATTGCATTGCGGTTGATTTGACAAAGATGTTCCAATTTGAACCCTCGTAAACTGCATATTATTGTCTGAGTGGGAGGTTGAGTTTGTCTGTCTCTCTCTGTGTGTCTGTCTGTTGTGTCTGTGTTGTGTCTGTGTTGTTTGCCTGTGTGTCTGCTTTTAGTTGGTCCAGGAGGATCAACAGTGGCCGGCTTCAGAAGGCCCCCTGTCTGTTGCTGTGGGCTGCATCTGCTTTGAGAGACCAATCCATTTCTTCTGGGCTGCCATTTAACAAGACATGGGGGAGTAGAGGCGATCAGTACCCCATATGGAGGACTTCATCACACAATCCAAAATCTCTAAAGAGCCTATGGGCTCTAGACATATTCAGTAGCTGGCAGATAAATTATAATTATGAAAGAGAGGGTTTTTAATATTAATACTCATATACTATTTTCCTTTTAATAAGCATTAAATAATTCAAGGCATGAATGAATGAAACCTGTTGAATCAAGAACAGCAATTTAAGAAATATTATATATATATATATATATATATATATATATATTAACTGCTGGGATTATATATGTGCATATTATTATTATTATTATCTTGTATTATTATCTTGTATCTACTTAAAAATCATTCACTTGTAACTACTGCCCTGATTTTAACAGCACTGCCCTGATTTTAACAGTGTTTGCTTTCCCACTGTTGAAGAGTAAATGACACAGGTCCACAGGCATGCCAGTAGAACATAGTTTTAGCAAACTGGTAATGTTGAGGTATTTAAGGTTAAAGAGAAGCATTAACTCACTCGTCGAACAGAAGACAGTTTTTGAAAGCCCCTGGACTTTTTCCAAAACGCTAGCCCCAAGTGAAAATAATAAGAAGCGTGATGCTTTAAGGTTTGACAAAATGCTAGCCAAATTTGTAGTCTGGCTATATTACGAGTCAAACGTTGATTATCTGGTCAAAAGAAGGGGATACTGGGTTATTCAAAAGGTTCGCCCTTCCTTATTTCCTCCAACAATGTTTTTTTTTTTTTTTTTTACTGTCCAGAGAGACCTAATGTGTGCGTTTAATGGGCAACCAGCTTAACTTTGATGTAATTGATAAAAGAAGATGGTACCCCCAAATCCTAATGGCACAATTCCTTATGATCCTTTATGCAGAGGCTTGCAGTAGGATCAAAGAAACACAGTTTTGCCCAGGGCAATAAAAGATGTATTAAAAATGAGTTTGCCTTGAACGATATATTAACAGGGTGAAAATCACCCAATTTATTCAATTGATAAGTCGGGCAATGCCTGTAGTTCACAGACCATTTTCATCATTCACAATTATAACTGCTCAAATATCTACTAAACTAACAGTTCTTTGTGCCAGAGAGAAAATATCACTTTTCTAGCCAACCCTAATGAGCTGTTTTTCAAAGTAAAAGTCACCCAGGGCCATGAGTGGGCTCAACTCCTCATCATTTGTAGGCCATTGTATTCCAACCCTGGCAGTTTTCTTTGTCTTGTTTTTGACCACTTTGAGATGACGAATGTATATGATTTTATATAAAGTAGCATAATCCGACAATAAGCTCCACATGGGTTTAAATCGTCTGGTGATTCTGTATACAAACAACATACAGCCGAGATATCAGAGAATCTAGATATCAGAGACAAGAAACACCACTAACGATGAAAATCTTACTTTAGAAGGAACTAACTAACCAATTAATGACTTAAAAAAGACAGGTGTTGCTGCAGTGCGAAAGCAAGAGATCAGAATTTTATTGGGATGTAAGCTACCTGACAGATATTAAGTCGGAGGGTTTTTGTGGATCTCACATAATATTTGATTTTGCTGTAATTGTGGTCCATGCTTCAGCATTCAAACTTACATTTTTGACATTTTACATATGATGTTGGTAATTTAAAGTTTGCTAATTTGGTTACATGGGCAGACAGCTGGGAAACAATTCAAAACTTTTTAGATTACTTCAAAACCAAATGCACAAAATGTTTATGGAAACCTTATTGTCCATTCCAAATTTTCTATTTTGACGTCATCATCTTATGTCAGATAACACTGATCTGGATTTACACAGCCCAAAGTTTCCTGTCTGGAGACTGGATTAAGACAATTTATCTTCCTCTTTAGAATACACTTTTGATTTATTAGTCTAGCATTCACATACACATAAAGAATAAAATTCTTTGTGTATGTCGAATAAAAAGCAAAAAAATAAATTATAATTATTTTAGAATATTGTCTAGTGATTAAAGAATGGATTAATTAAGATGCATCTATGTTCCTTCAGGCTCCACTCCCCACCCCCGCCTCATCCTGGTAACAAACCACAGCGTTATTTTTAGTTTTGCAAGCAGACTGTATCTGAAAATTGACACGCAAAGCTAAATTAAATGATGGTGCAATAACAGTGATATTTCATAAAGTACAACCAAAATGCCCTTCACTGACCCAACTACTGCCACATTAAAACCCTTTCCGTCACATGCAAAACCATTTTAAAGATGCACTCCAGTCAATTTGATCACCAAATTGCAATTGCCGAACTCCTCCAAAATGACACTTTTTGAAAAATGATCTCATTTTCGGAACATGACCCTGGCTCAGACATACCATACCAGTCAAAAGTGTGGACACCTACCTACTCATTCAAGGCTTCTCTTTAGTTTGACTTTTTCCAGAATAATAGTGAATCACATCAAAACAATGAAATAACATAAGGAATCATGTAGTAAGCACAACAAAATGTTAAACAGATCAAAATACATTTCATATTGTGGATTCTTTGTCTTGATGACAGCTTTGCAGACTCTTTGCATTCAGTTGTCTTTTGAGAAGGTAGGGTTGGTATACAGATAACTATCAGTATGTCCTTACTGTAGTAGTCCATATTATGACAAGAACAGCTCAAACAGGAAAAGAGAAATGATAGCCCATCATTACTTAAAGACATCAAGGTCAGTCGATCCAGAAAACCTCAAGAACTTTGAAAGTTTCTTGAACTGCAGTCATAAAAACCATCAAACTTTTTTTACTGTAATGAACAAAAAAGTCAAACTTTTTTTTTACTGGTAACTGTAATGAACAAAAAAGTTCATTACAGTTACCAGCCTCATAAATCGACAATTAACTGCACCTAAGATTTCAGCCCAAATAAATGCTTCACAGAGTTGAACTGTTCAGAGGAGACTGTGGGAATCAGGCCTCCATGGTTGAATTACTGCAAAGAAACTGCTACTGAAGGACACCAATACGAAGGGACTTTCAGGGCAGAGAAAAACAAGAAATGGACATTAGACCAGTAGAAATCCGACCTTTGATCAGATGAGTCCAAACTTGAGATTTTTGGTTCCAAACGCTGTGTGTATTTGAAACGCAGAGTGGATGAACGGGTGACCTCTGCATGTGTGGTTCCCACAGTAAAGCATCAAGGAGGAGGTGTGATCGTGTGGAGATGCTTTGCTGGTGATACTGTCTGTGATTTATTTAGAATTCAAGACACACACTCATCCAGCATGGCTACCACAGCATTCTGCAGTGATGCGCCATACCATCTGGTTTGTGCTTATTGGGACTATCATTTGTTTGGACAATGAGCCAAAACACACCTCCTAACTGTGTTAGGGCTATTTGAGTGCTGTGAAAGATGACCTGGCCACCACAATCACCCAACCTCAACCCAATTGAGATTGTTTGATGAGTTTGGGATGATTTGGACCACAGAGTGAAGGAAAAGCAGCCTAGAAGAGCTTAGCATATGTGGGAACTCCATCTCAAGATTGTTGGAAAAGCATTCTAGGTGACTACCTCATGAAGCTGGTTCACAGAATGCCAGGAATACCAAAGCTGTCATCAAGGCAAAGGGTGGCTACTTTGAACGATCTAAAATATAAATGTATCTTGAATTGTTTAACACCTATTTCATTACTAAATATTTCCCTATGTGTTATTTCATAGTTTTGATGTCTTCGCTATTGTTCTACAATGTGGAAAATAGAAAAAAATAAAGAAATACCCTTGAATGAGTAGGTATGACCAAACTTTTGCCTGGTACCGTATGTATCACCAACAATTACAACGAAAATGAGGTTCAGGTGTGCAGCAGGTTTTTGGGGGCATGGGTTGTACTCGCCTTCTCATTTTAATTGGCTATATTCAGATATCATTCTTATTTTGTCTTCTAAATCAGTGATGTATTTGCAAAGTGGGGCTTTTCATCTGGAACAAGAGTTCAGATTATTACGTGACTGGAGTGCACCTTTAAGTAATACTGTACAAAATGTCAGGAGAAAATACTTTTTTAAAACTGACTGCAGAGCCATAAAAATGGGTAGGCCTATTGCCAGAGATGCACAATACATGTTCAATAAAACAATATGAGATCATAAAGTGTGAGCAATAACGCATCTCGGAGGCATTAAATGAAAATCAGGGAACCAATAAGCCTTGTAATAATCTACTTTGACAGATTGTGATAAAAGTGGGCAAGCCAGCTATTATAATTCACATTGTATTTCACATAACATGTGATGGCCTCTCCAGAAACAAACAGAAGCCACATAGCGGTGCATTTAACCTCATCCCAAATGTATGTACTATTGAATGCATCATTATCACCAGTGCACTAAATAGGGAACATGCTGATTTTTGGGTCAAAGATGAGATGCAGTGAATGACACTAATTTGGTTTAGGTAGTTCATTGACTATTATTACAAGGAAGGTACGAAAAACACAGAACAGGAACTATTGTCAAAGTTAATGCAGTCTAAATGTATGTTTTCAGCCTTGCACTTCAATGGTCAACCTGCTGAAACACATTCCATTCTTAAGCTCAAATAAAATTTGGCTTCCTACATAACTCTCCCACAATGTATTCAACCAAGGCTGTTTATAATAATTATACCAATACTTGTAAAACTAACGCTTGAACCTCAGGAAGCGACCTGTGAACATTCGACACCTAAGGACCAGTCATGAACATGGACAGTAGGAGGTAATAGCTCGGGGGTCTAGTCAACTTATCACCAGGATGTCATTCAGACTTTGTAATCGTTTTTTTTTTATATTAATTGCCAATCCTTTTCCCTTTATTCTATGCTCATAGTTACCTTTGCTGTTACTTGTTTCCATGGCAACTTTTTTTGTACACGAAAGATGTCCCTATTGTCACTTTCTGTGTATGAGTTGCATGTCTATCTCGCCTAGGTAGAACCTTTTGTCATTCACTTCAACACAGTTTTAACACGGTTACATAAGGAGATGGACACTGGCACTGTTAAAGCTCCTTAGACGGTATACAAGAAGACTTCCCAAAGGTTTAATCGTCCGTCACTATGAAATTCAATGCCATTTAAAAAAAATGTACTTTTAAAAAAAAAAGGACTGTCCAAAGGCATCTATTTGAAGCTAATTGGACTTGTTTGAATGGGTAGTCATGAAGCTTAGATAACTCGGACCAGTTTGTCAGTCAGTCTTACAATGGAGTCGTTACGAAACACCAATACAATAATGTCCCAAGTTCTTCTTTCAAACTATCCTTCTTTAGAGAAATGCTAACAATAAGTGTGTTGAGATTTCGTGCTTTGGCTATTCAATACCTGTCAATATGGCTGGGCCACCGCACAAATACAAGTATTTTGTGACATAACTCCCAATCACAAAAAGCCCTTACAGCGAAAGGTATTATTTGTTCTCCTTCAGTGGAACCTCTTCATGCTGATTACTGAGTGACTCATCAGTTTGTGGTAGATTGGCTGCCAGGGCAATCTTACATTTGGAGATATGGCTTGAACAGACTACCAAAGGAGACTACAGTGGTAAGGTAGAAAAACATTAACAGATATGTCAGACCTTAATTTGAGCAGGAAATGCAAACTTGTAGTGTATCTGAGGCTTCAGATGTAAAAAAAAAAAAACAATAAACCATTACTATACAGAAAATGTATATTAATGAAAATACATATAATTATTATAATATTCAGTTACAGCAAGATTATATTTCTGCAGTGTGAAACCAAATTGAGATACAACACCTGTACAAACACAAATTTGGACTATGGTCTTTGTTGTTGTCAATTGTTGTTATGATGGCGTTCCCCTTTGGCAAAACTGTAATTTTGTGAACATTGTATCTATAAATTGGGCCAGTAGTGTCTGATACATTATGTAAAGACTAGACATAAATCAAAGTGTTTACCAATTTCATCACTCAAAAAGATAGAGATACAGACATGTTCATGTCAATACATTAATGATAGTACAATACATTATTGAATGTGCCTTATTAATATTGCCTTTTAATAGATACACTAACTTTATTTTGATTAGATGGGATTGTTACTACTAAAATCAGTCACTTGTGTTACTCTTTCCTATTTAAGTTGTATGCATATATCGCACTTTTCTAATGTAATAAACCAGGATAATTCAAAAAGAATGTGGTCTCAAAGTAGGCATATAAAAGGTAATGGAGCGTATGGACTTGATCTTATGCTTTCTCTCAGAAATGTACATATCAAATATCACAGATGGCTTCAGATGTAAGTAATGTGATTCCATCAAACTAAAATAGAAAACATGCTGTATAAGCTTAGGGCCAGGCTCATTGCAACTGCCCCTTTTTGACTGCACATTCACAGAGGCCGAATTCTTAGTAAATGCTGCAGATGTCAGCTCAATGGGAAAATCCCTTTAAATATCAGACGTGGTATAATGCTAAACTTTGGTGGGCTGGATTGAAATTAGGCCTTTGTTGTGGTGTATTTTCAGAGGAATTGTGCTTGTTATTTGGTATTACAAGAACAAAGTACTAGCTGCACACTATGACTACCTAAACCATCAAGAAAGGAGCCTCTAATAAATCAACTAGAAACAGTATTACCAGCTAACAAAAGCCTCTCAGGACACAGCAATTTGACCATACAATTAAGGTACACACACACACACACACACACTCAATATGGCCTCCAGCCCAGCCATCAAAGAATTTTTACTTAAATGGATATTGTTCATTCTAGAGATTCTATTTCTATGCTATCAACTGGCTCCATCGTGTCCCTTGAAAGCATGTCCTACTGCCTGATTTCCCGGTGCGACAACAATGAGTCTGAGATTACACAGGGCACTGAGCAAAGTTATTTGCAATTGGTCCGACAAAGCCTTTAGAATGAAGAAACTGGTCAGCTGATCTCCCATTGTTACTGTGTCAAGGACAGTAAACACTAGACATTAGATTTTGTGACTATTTGTTGTTTTTTCAATTGGAGGGAATCCATCCTAACTGAACTGAAATATTTTGTTTAAAATTGCACCGTATCGTAATACTTTTTGTATTAAAATGGTCCACTACAGGCACAAGAGTGCTATTTACCTTTATTAAAAATCAAAAACAACATTACATGAGAAATATGGATTGGTAAAAAGCCAAAAAACACATTCACATTAAAACTATAATGCCTAATCCACCCATGCTCTACTTAGGTTGTCCAGCACCTTCTACAGTAGTTATATCAGTATATTGTACTTCAAACAGGGTTCAGGATTCAAACAGTTTCATACTGCATTATTCAAACTCATCAGAGGGATAACAGGCTTTACTTTTGTCATGTTTTTAAAATAAAGTTTCCTTTAGTTGGTCAAAACAAACACGATCAACCGCAACAAAGCCATATTCAAAAAGGTTGTTTTATGCCCTCTCATACAAAACAATTATAACCAAATGAATGTATTTCTAGGATACAGGTTAGGCCTATTTTAAATGTGTATTATTTCAGCGTCAACATCTTTATTAGAAAAATAACTACAAATACAATGTAACTTTAAAGGGGTAATCGGAAGAGTCTACTTTATAAATGTTTTGGACCTATGAATAAATGAAGCAATAAGGCATTGGCACAGTGCTGTATGGTGAATATAGTCACAGGCGAATGTAATTGTTTTTTAGTTCTTTTTGCACTGTTGCTATGTAAAAGGACACTGTCCATTCTAGCATTGATGTTTTCCATGCACTATTCCTGTCACTTGCTAGCTTGATAGCAAACCTTTTCAAACTCAGGCACGTCAGCTAAAGGAAACTGCACTGACAGTGAATAGTTGCATTTGGTAATGTGTGAGTTGATAATATAATTGATGATTCAGACATCATGAACAACATGAATGCGATGAAATTCTTATGGATGCGCATTGATATATTTTCTATGGAACTGTTGGCAGGCATACAATTGTGACAAATGTATTGGTGCCCTATTGGCGCCCCTGCACTAAAATTCCAAAACTTTTGTTATTCACACTAAGTATTTTTTTGGTTGGCAGATGTACAAAAAAAACCTAAAATGGCCTGGACAATATTATTGGCACCTTCTAGAATTAGTTAGAAATAATTTAAAGATATCAAGCAAGTGATAGATTTCAAGCAAGCTATTTTACATTAAAATCGAACTCACCTGTGATGAGGCACCTATAATATGAAAATCACTTATTCAACCAGCTTGAATAAAGAAAATAAATGTTTGTCCTGATTTGTGTCACTGTGTGTGCCGCAATGAGGATGGAGAAAAGAATATAAACCAGAGACTCATCTGAGGTGTTCAGACACAAAATCTCCAGAGACCTTGATGTTCCACCATACATAATGTTATAAAGATGTTTAAAGCCTATGCTTCTGTAGCCAACCTCCCTGGACGCCGCCGCAAGAGAACAACTTGATGAAAGATTCCAGCAAATTATTGTTCGAATGGTGGAGAAAGCACCTTGATCAACTGCCACACAGATTCAAGCTGACCTTCATACACAAGGTATGACAGTTCCAACTCAAACCATCTGTCACCATCTCAGTGAAAGGAGGAAACTGCTGAGAGAGAGACATAAGAAAGCCTAACTGAAATTTGTCAAAACACACTTCACCATGCCACTATCCTTCTGGGATAATGTCCTGTGGACAGATGAGGACAAATTAGGACAAATTGTTTTTGGTAAAACAGAACAATCTCTATGAAAACAAAACGAAACCTTAGAAAAGAACACCTTCCCAGTCAAACGTGGTGGAGTGCCTTGATTGTGTGCATGGCATCATCGTGAGAATACCAAAGCTTTTCGGAGCACAGTGTCAAACACACTGTTAGAAAAGGGGTTCTGTCAGAGTATATTGTCCAGCTGGACAACACATTTAAAAAAGCAACCAAGAATGGTTCAAGTCAAAACAATGGACTGTTCTGAAATGGTCAGCAATGAGTCCAGATGTAAATCCTAATTAACAACTATAGAGAGATCTGCCTCCCAACTGATCTCCCAATCGGTTGGGAGGCACCCTTCAAATCTGGGAGAACTGGAACAGTTCTTACAAGAGTGAGCCAAATTGTCAGTGAAGAGGTACAGAAAGATCATCAATGGGTATAGAAAGTACTTAGTTGCAGTTATTTTGACCAAAGGCTATGATACCAAATACTGTCTAGGGTGTCAACAATTTTGTTAGTGCCAATTCTGTTTATTTTCTGTCTCTGGGGTCGGTAAAGTTAGCATAAAAATAAGAATTGTGAAGACAATTTTAACTCATTTTTAGAGGCAATGTGAGTTATTTAAAGAAAGTGAAATGGTGCAAATATTTGTTACCACTTGTTTAGGGCTGTAGGGCGGCTAATACAATCCAGCTTGGAATGCTACTCAACATCCAGGAGGAAAGAACCAGTTTATAATATCAGTCATCCATACTGTAGTTTCTTAAACAAATATATATGTGCCTCTAAAAGCATCGTGACTTTACTGGTGCTCCAATCAGGGCTCCCCTGCAATGCATTCTTATTTATTAAGGTGTAAACTGGTATTTCAGCTAGAAACCACTGTTGTCATTTCACTGATGACAGCAAACAGTGATGTTGTCATTGAATAATTAAATAAATTAAACATAGTACCGCCATCAAATTCTTGATCAATTATTACTACTACCTCCACTTAAATTAATTTGGAATTTTCAAAATACATTGGTGTCCTATTGTCTTAGATGTGATGGCAGATTTAATTTAACATTGAGCTTCAACTAATCCCTAGATTCCGCCCCCACAATAATTAGGAACAGTCAGTCTGGGGTGATCCAAAGGTCACCAGACAGAAGCTGTGCAGCACAACTTAAAAATCAATGTACTGCTTTAGGAAAACTTTGTAGTGTCATTCCACATGGCGACACACCAGGTGTAAGGAAACTGTCGCCCCTTTGGGGTCACGGGTTTTCTTATACATCATTTGTCAAGCTTTGAAACTGGGTATACAGTAGGTTGAATGTATAAATCCGAAGCTGATAGGGGTATAACATTTGAAAAGGCTGACTTTTCCCTGTTGGTTCAAAATATTCTATTTTCTAGTTTATGACTGTTTTGTTTTCATCACCATCCCCCCCCTCCCGGAATCTCATAAATCAATAGGGACAAGATGCCATAAAAAATGAGGAGAGCGGTTTGAATTGATACGCTACAAGCTAAATAAAAATAATTATTGTAACCATGCAGTCTATTTGTCAAACTATATTAGTGCTGTAACAAATTAAGTCATATTTCCCCTTTGGAGTTTTTGGGCCTATACAGTATTAACATCAGCTATTGCCTTACTCAGAACTGTTCTGTGCAGTGAAGATTAGCACAGATTAATGTAAGGACATCCTGAGAACTATTGACAATGCATTTAATTGGCCTGCAAATCTTATTAAGAAACCCTTAACACTGTTGTGTTGCTACACAGGTGTGACCTCAGGAGGACCAATGAGCAGTAGGTTGTTTTATCTATTCTCAACACAAAAGGTACAATGTGTGTGTGTGTGTGTGTGTGTGTGTGTGTTTGCTTGTGTGAGTGGACATGTATCATGACTCTTTTGTTTGTGGTGGACATTGATCCTGGTTGTAGTGAGAGGATTGAGTCAGGGTCTTAGTCCTCTGGTTCATTGGCCCCAAGGAAAGGCTTTATGGTCCCTGTGGCCTTAGAGTGTTGTGCCTTTGTTAGCAAACCCATCCGTAAAGACTTAATCACCTCAGCAAACAGCTTCAATCAGGTATAGAACTACGCAATCAATAGTATAAGATATTTCTAAAAAAGACAAACATACATTAAACATATAGATTGCACATAGGTTTATTCATGGTGAGACAGAATTCATAAATCGATGATTGTTCATTTTGGTAATAAGTCAGATATAGGAATACATTTCAATCACTAAAAACCAATTATAAAATAACATTAAAGTGAATGTACAATATACTGTAAGTGTACATTTTCCCTTGACCTTAAAAACATTCTTGATAAACCTAGAATTTCATTTCTTACTGCCTATGACTTGGATAAGTGGTTGTTTATCTACTTCAGTTGATTGCACTGACTGTAAGTTGTTTTGGATACTAAAAATAAATGCTTGCAAAGCATGCTGATTATTATTATTCACCCCGAGTGCCACCCCGAAAAACATGACATTTATATCAGGACTGTTGGAAAGTATTTAGCACTGTGCAACATAAAGTATCTTGTTACAACATAGCTCAGACTTTCATTCCAACCAGTGAAATCCGAATTACTGCACACTCAAAAACTGTTTAAATACATATTTGAAACAGAGAACTGCAGTCGACCTCCGGATAACATGAATACCGAGTTTCCCATTGAGAGAGTGTTCTGTTCACAAGTTGTTTGGACCAGAGCTCTCCAATGCCTGTAATACATCAATGTGGCTCCTCTGTGTGAGACCTCAACATATCTATCTCACTCTCTCCTAGAACACAGTGATAATGAGAGGCATACAGTATGGGCTTATGTTGGAGGAAGTGCAAAGCTTGGTAGGTGGCATGGTGTTGGTAGGGATGTGTCCAGACAGGGGGTCCATTAACCCATGGGAGAGCCCAGCTACACAGGGAGGAAGACCTCAGGGAAGAGCTACCGCTCTTGCTGTGACCAAGACTGGTAATACCTTGAGAAGTGTGCTTCAGAAATGGCACCACTATGTCATACATTGTGTGATCCTTTTGGCCCGTGCTCTTGACAAAAGTAGTGCGATATTGTATGGAATAAGAAGACATTTAGGATACTGCCCAAGAACACGTAGCTGTGTAGGATACCCTATTCATTATAGCCAGGAAGTACCTGGAGAATTACGGTTGTAGCTGGTAAATTAATTTCCTTTTTTCTGCTGAGTTCATGTGTTTAGATACGATGGCCAGTGAATAATAATTCGATCTCACTGCGAGACGTGAAGTATGCATTTCGTACGTTGCATGTTTATGATACCTTGTGACGCTGTGTAAAATGCAAATAAAAACAGAATGCAATGATGTGCAAATAATTTATCCCTATATTTAATTGAAAATAGGACAAAGACAACATACCAAATGTTCAAACTGAGAAATGTTATTGTTTTTGGAAAAATACATCCCCATTTAGAATTTGATCCCAGCAACACCTTTCAAAAAAGTTGGGACAGGTACATGTTTACCACTGTGTTGCATCCAGGCACGTGCACAGGTAAGGCTCAGCTGGGGTGAGCACATGCCCCTTTGCTATCTAGTGCCCTTTCCATTTGACATGTGGCCGTCTGCCCTGGCGACGTACGGGCATGCATCGTCCATCTTTTTTACACGCGTCACTCTGATGCGCGCACGTCGTTCATCTTTGTTCGCACATCACTCCAACACATGATCCGTTTGTGTGAGCCGACAACTCCGCCCACTTTTTCAGATTCTGCACATGCCCCTCGGAAGGTTTGTGTACGGTATTGGTTACATCATCTCTTCTTTCAACAATACTCTGTGTTTGGGAACTGAGGAGACCAGTTGCTGTAGTTTTGAAAGTGGAATGTTTTCCCATTCTTGCTTGATATAGGATTTCAGCCACTTAACAGTTCAGGGTCTCCTTTGTCATATTACTTGTTTCATAATGCGCCAAATGTTTTCAATGGGTGACAGATCTGGGCTGCAGGCAGGCTAGTTTAGCACCCAGACTCTTTTACTACAGAGCCATGCTGTTGTAATACATGAAGAATGTGGTTTGGCATTGTCTTGCTGAAATAAGCAAGGCCTTCCCTGAAAAAGACGTTGTCTGGATGTTAGTATCTTGCCTTCAAAACCTGTAGTTATTGTTCAGCATTAATGATGCCTTCACAGATTTGCAAGTCACCCATGCTTTTTTGGAAACAGGGCTGTACTTAGCAACTTAGTAGAATGGATACATGTATTTATTAAGGTATGCTGTCCAACAATAAAGTGCCACAGAACCCAAGCCCACAATAAAAGAGGTAAGTAAGTAAAATGCATAAATAAATATGAATCATATTTTACCTCGATCCAATATGTCTGGCTGTGTGTTCATTTCTCACAAAAGATTCAAAAGGGAGTTCATTTTAGTGTCAGTCCAATCCATCTCTCAGAGCAGCATTATGAAAACTGATATCCATATGAATATTTGCGCTCTGGCATGTAGATGTGCATTAATGGACTTTGACAGTTGTGTGGATTGATGGCTCTGGGCAAAATAATGAAAGTAAAAATCACTCCACCAATAAAAGGTGGCAACTAAGTGGTAAAATGATGCACCCACTTTGACAGGTTAACAGGCATAAAAAAAGACCTGCTGCTACTTATCAACCGAAATGTTGGAAATCGACTCACAAGCAACAGACCCCGTTGACAAACATCTTACTCCGTCCTCGTTTCCAAAATAAGATTCATTATCTGATACTATCTCGTCTATGCAATGGAATGTGTTCAATTAGTTTAATTAGTGTCTAATTAAAAAGAGATATATTACGTGAGGCGTTTTTAATAGATTGAAAAACTACTTGACGAGGCGGGGATTTGAAACAGGAAACTTGTTTTAGTGTTATCTTTCTTACAATAGCATAGATAATGCATGAATCCTAAATGGCACCGGAATCCCTGTATAGTGCACTATCTGTCAGCATAGCCTGTAGGGAACAGGGTGCTATTTATGATACTTCCCTAGTCGGTTTGAACATTGAGATTCTGGTGGTTCGTTAAGCCCTGGTCATCATTAATTAAGGTGGCTGTGCTGTGACTTCTTGACCTCTGTAGCTCAAGGGATTTGGATGGTTGTGAGGCAGCTCATGGAAACTTGGCCCATGGCCCAAGTTCTTTCCATTTGGTCATCTCACAGTGTTTGATGCATGACAATTTAAATCCGTTCTTTCTAATTAAATGTGATCTGCACTTGTGCTAAATTACTTTTTTTCTCTCTCTCCTTAAAGAAGGGTATCAGCTGCCTCTCAGAAAGACAAGGTGACATTCTGCTTTTCCATTATGCAGGATTATAACAGGTAGCTTGATAGATGGACAGAATTGTGGATAGTGGCGAGCACAGGCCTCCTACATACTGTAATGTTCCAAATACCACCCTAGACACTATATTGCGCTACCTTTTTACAGAGTCGTGTGCCGCTTTATGGGACCTAGCCAAAAATAGCACACTACAGATGGAATATGGTTCAACTTGGGATGCAGCAAAGGAGTAAAGTTTTCGAGAATCAGTAATGGTGATGGTGCAGTCTTCTGCCAGGAAGAATCAAAGGGATTTTGAGGGCTTAATTCATAGCTTAGCCATCCCATGTCTGGTGTCAGCACAATGCAAAGTTCAGCTCTAAATCATTAATAAAATAATGCCATCAGTCAGACAGTGTAGCCCTGGGAGAACTGGGTGAATTCTCATTTGTTTGGTCAATAGGATAGACCTTTAAATGTACATTAAATGTACAGGTGGAATGGAATGAATATGGAGTTCTTGTTTAAACTAGTGACATGATAATCGCATGGCAAGTCATAGTTATATTGTGAGGAAAGGATGGGCCCAGCAAACCCTCAGAGCGCCGGGCCAGACAGCCCCAGAGCTACTGCAGAGTGCCGGCCTGGACCGTCTCTAAGGACTGATGCTGGGAAGTGGACTCTCCCCAGTTACGACCTCCCCCACAGAAACCCACGGATGAAAAAAAGAAATCAACATACTGAGACAAGCTATTAACAAGAAAAGTTGTAACAAGATGATATATTGTCGGGTCAGAGGATACATTTTTAACAACTGTATTTCCTAGGAATTACATTCATATAAAATCTCTATTGCTATTACAGTTTTTGATTGCTTTGAGTGATCATTACATTAGGGTCCATTCCAATGTCATCCTATCGCAACTACAAAAATGTCTTGTTTCGAATTACGTTTGTGCTTTAGGGTTTTGGTAAGTATGTGGTTAAGCATCATAGTCCTGAGTATAGGGTTAGGATTAAGGTTAGGTATAAATGCTACAAAAACAGAAATGACCAAAACAAAACAATCACCTGTTTAGACAATCCCCCAAAGGCCTCTCATCATCCTAGCAAACACAGCCAAGTTGCAGTGCTAACAGGCCTGGTCAAAATCGCGTTTTACAAATAAGTTTCGATTTGAATGGAATTCCTAGGACACTGGGTCGAATTTGAATTATGCTTTGCCAATGTTTTATCACCAACCCATTAGCATTAGCTTATGTAACTGGTACCTGTATGCTGTACACAGGCCTTGTAGACTACATCTGTCACATGAAAATTAACATGGCATCAGACATGACAAACCTTACCTTTTATAAAGCAATGCTAGTTTAGGCTACCACTTTATGCTGCAGTTGACCCAAAATCCCTTAAAAGAAATACCTGTTACGTCAGCCTTTACACAGCGGCTTGTAAAGGATTGGTGAGGAATCACAGAGACACCAACTCCTGCGTCTCATATGGCACTATATCCCCTAAAGATGCATTACTTTTGACTGGGGCCTAATAGAGTTTTGGTCAAAAGTAGTGCACTGCAGTACATAGGTAATATGGTAGTATTTGGGACTTTGGGTCTTTAAAGGACATTTCTGCTGCCAAGATTGATTAATATTACATGCTCACTGACATATACTTGCTCCATGCCATCAGCTGTTGCATCACACAAATGCTAAAAGTTGACAGACAAAAATACATTTAGGACAGTTGGGTTATACTCCTGGTGGGCTTTTTGATAGCAGCCAGACAGTGTTTATATTAATCAAACAAATGATCTTAAATGCATTTTGATTATGCGTTACATATTGAGGAAGTAGTTCTAATGGAACAAAACTTGCTCAGACTGTGTAGATAAAGACAAAAGCACTTGGTTGACAAGATGGTTGTATCTTGCTCCAATGAAAGTTACATCTTCAGAGAGGAAGTGATGTTCAAAGAAGAACGAAAGAACACCATCAACTGACAACCCAACTATGGTAATGTGTAAACCAGAGCATCGCTAGACTAGCGCGTAGCGCATTATTTTCCCCTTTGTAGACTCACTCTGTCTTGCAATGACACAATAATGGTTCAAAGGCTGCCCTTATTTTGATTGCAGTCTCCTAAAAGGAGCTATAATATACAGTCTCTTCTCTTGTCTGTAGAGGAACAAGTGATGTCATATCCATGTTTTTCATCAGGACGTCACTTTGTTCTTAGATGGCATGTGCTATTGCGGGAGCCATTTCACAGTAGGAATATACACCACCTGGAAAACATGAAACATCATCATCGCCAATCGTGTGTTCCTGGATACAACTGATGTGGATCAAAATCTTGGCAGGTGAAACAATTCAAACTGTGAAGCGTGCCTTAAAAAATCTGTGGCATTTAAGGGGATTTTACCAACAGTCACACTCATAGTTTCATTTTTAATACTGTTCTGCCCATGTTGAAATGAACATAACCTAGCTGTGGAAACCACAGCAGGTTCTGTAGTTATTTGAGTAGGTAGATATGTTGCCTACTAACGTAAGTGCAAAAGTAAACACGTCTGTTCAGATGTACATTTGGTGTAAAAAAAATTTTACTAAATGGGCAAAATTCCATTCCAAACACTATTATTTGGCACTCTCTTGCTGGACTTTGCCAGGCTTTGAAGAAACAAATAAACAACCATATGTAGCCAGCTTGGGTGGTATTTTCAAGTGTTTAACCATTCAAAAACTGAGCATTCCTGTTGATTTATTTGGACCATTTCCCGTGTGGGTGTTAATGAGATTAAGGGTCATTGTAATGTCCAGACATTACAGACAAATTAAAAAATGCACTCACACATGGAATATATCTTGTTGCTGGCAAATGGTAACACAGAGGTATCTTAGGAGAAAATAACAGTGTTTCCACTGTTATTGGGCTCAAATTCCCCATCCTTTCGATGGTCCAGGAAACTCATTCACTCCATGGACATTTAGAAAAACATTGCTCATTATTTTCAAAACAAGGTAGTATTTTGTATGGCCTCCCTTACAAAAACCAAATGGATCAATTAAAGTCTGCCACAGCATCAATTCGCTGTGGCAGACTTTAATGACATGTGATAAATTATGCTTAGCCTCGTGCAGGATTAGCCATAACTTGTCTCTTTAGTTGTGTTGCTTTTTATTCTTGCTACTGCACAGTTGGTCCCACATATCTTAATTTATGCTGAGGTCAGGACTCTGATCAATCTAATACTGTGAGGGTTCCATCTGCAGACTTCAGCTCCAAGTACGTCTTCATTGTCTTTGTAGTGTTTGGGGTCATTAATATGGTGAAAGATTAAGTATTTGCCAATCAGTTAAAGAAGTATTCTGACCATCAATGTGTGTGCTTTGGTGCTAAATGTCTCTGCCATGAGCTAAGCAGCCACTTCACTGGATTGCTTTCTGGCCCTAACAGAATTGACCTTTAAGTACTGTTCATCAGATCCTTTGTGTCTTCCTTTGCCTTTCCTGTCTTCAACTTTTTTAAAGTTTCTTCATGACATTTCTTAAAATTTCTTTGACATTTCTTTTAGACATCTCACAGGATGGACAACACAAAACATGGACAACACAACTTTTTACTTTTTATTGTATTTCATTTGTATTCATTCTATTATAAGATTTTTCTAGGGAAATAAATACTGCCCTGATGAATAGCTTTCAACAATTTTATCAGATAGTCTAAGACTTTTGCGCAGCATTGTATACGGAAAAAAGTCATGTTACGAAACATTTTTTTTCCCATATACTGTACTGTAGCATTTTTTAAGCAAATTTTAATCATTTTAATTCATAATTTATCACTAAGATTCTTTTTACCTATTCAAATCTTGGAAGCACCAGCAATGTTGTCAATGTCCGTGGGAAAAATGAATGGCCAAAATCTAGGAAACGGGGGCGGAGCATGGGAGCCCCATTGCACTTAGTGCCACGCTACTGTATGCTATTATTCCACCTAAAGCTCTGCTGTTATACATGCTATCATATAGGTTTTGCCTAGCACTATTCATTAAGGAATTTTGTCATCACCGAATACCCAGGGAGACAAAACAAATGGTTCTAATTCAAACAAATTCAAACAGTTTAATATATCACTAGAGAGACATCTCAAGTGGTGCTTTTTATAAATTAGGATGTAACATGACCATAAGTCAAGGCACAGCTCGTTCCTTTATGGGCCTAACCCCATGATCGGTGGTGGCAGTGGTGACAGGACCTACACAGTCTGCATACCAAATGGGACCCTCATTCCCTCTGTAGTGCCCTACCTTTAACCTGAGCCCCGGGTCAAAATAAAAAGGTCTAAACAGAGAATAGGGTGTCATTCGGGACATTCTCATATACTCACCAGGCAGCGGTAGACCTGCCTACTAAACCTGAGATATCTAGATATAAATGGCCATTGCGGTGCCATTCCCAGCCATTCCCAGCGGGGACATAGTGATAGCAAAGCAAGTTCAAGGTATAATCTCAGTTGGCCGATGAACAGAACTAATGAGAGACTGGATGAGGGAAGGAAGATGATTATACTTTACATACTAACCTTGGCAACTGGGCCTGTCCTTTAATGACAGCATAATTCAGAGCTCACCTTGGGAGTCTGCCATGGATTTTAGTTTATGAGGTCACCTGTGTAACCTCAATCATTCAAGTGCATGCTCTGTCTCTGCTCCAGTGACTCTGCCTGCCTTTCAGCGCCAGTCCTGCATTGTGGGGTGTTAGCTGTTTTACAGAAATCGTTAGCTCACCGTTAATGCTTTAAGTTGGAGCCATCTTTACGATATTTCTTTTACATGGGTTTCTCTCTCTGTTAGGCTGGTAAGTAGAACACAACTATGACTCTCTGGCTGAACAACATACTGTTATGGTTCCAGTCATCTTTAAAAATACGCCAGGATGTCCCTAAAAGCTTTTACCATCCAGGGTGAATACAGCGGGATGAAGTTCCGCCTAAATTTAGTTAGAGGACAACCCCGAATTCACAACCCTAGTTCCATACAATAAAACACACCAAAAAGGTCATTCAGACTTGCAAAATGTGCAGCTTGGTCACTGGATCTACAACGACTCTACAACGGCTCTACAATGGCTCTACAACGGCTCTACAAGGGCTCTACAACGGCTCTACAATGGCTCTTCAACGGCTCCTGGGTTAATGGACACACTGTGTCCATGCTGCCTCCCCAGTTGAAGAGGTACCTAATTGATATTGGATCTTATTATGTATTGATCACAGATGGCTGCTCCGTGTCTGAGTAGTACTGGTTATAATTAAACAATGTGCTTTTCTTCCCTCTCTTTTTTTTCGCAATACAATAACAACACAACAACGTAATGAATTGAATCATCCATTATTCAAAAGGTATGTCAATAAAGTTGACATATTTATTTGCCATACACTATTGCTATTTGCTACCATGTGGCCTGACTGGCCTTTTTGTGAGTAGGGGAGAGTGGGTTAAGTTGAGCTAATTTTCACTGTAGTTGTCTCCTAGAAAAGGGCAAAAGAGACAGAAGTAAAAATTATACATCTACCCATATTAAAGGATGTCCCCTGTCAGGTTAAATGAAAATAATGCACCAATGACAAAGGGCCTGAAAACATGATTGCTCAAATAAAGTGGTCCTGTGGCCCAACTTGCCCCAGGGTCAGATGATCCTAGTCAAGGGGTAAGATGATCCTAGTCAAGGGGTAAGATTATCCTAGTCAAGGGGTAAGATGATCCTAGGCAAGGGGTAAGATGATTCTAGTCAAGGGTAAGATGATCCTAGTCACGGGGTAAGATGATCCTAGTCAAGGGTAAGATGATCCTAGTCAAGGGGTAAGATGATCCTAGTCAAGGGGTAAGATGATCCTAGTCAAGGGGTAAGATGATCCCAGTCAAGAGGTAAGATGATCCCAGTCAAGAGGTAAGATGATTCTAGTCAAGAGGTAAGATGATCCTAGTCAAGAGGTAAGATGATCCTAGTCAAGGGGTATGTTGAGCCATTTGGGGGAATATTGACCAATCCTTATTTTTTTCAAATAAAAACCTGAAAAGAATTTCAAATAATTAATTTTTCAAATATAATTTAATAATGCATTCTCCCTTTCCAAACAGTCTTGCAGAATTTCTTTCCTCATTACAATGTTTGAAATTACAAAATAACTTAAAGGTGGTAATAAATAATATATGTTTACTTGTTTTTCAAAATAATTTAAACATGAGTGAAAATGTCCAGTTATACAGAAAAATGTGATGTGTGAGGTTTTTCGGTAGATGAGCTTCATATTTTATTTATTTTTTACCCTTAACACTACAATAAATCATAGTAATTATCCAATCTAAGAGACGGTCACATCCCTTCCATTGGATAATTACTATAATTTATTGTACATTGTTTCACCTCAAACAAATATTAAACATTCTGAGTATTAAAACTTTATCTGGTTATTTTTATATTGCTAAATGTTATCTTGAAGACAGTTAAAAAACAGTCCTATTACTTTAATAAAGGAACAATCCAGTGTTAAACTGGCAATTTCGGTCCATTAAAGACCTATATGGGGCCAAACTGGGGCAACTTTGTTTATGAGAATTCTGCCTACAACAATATATAATAAAAATCAGCAAATCAACAAATATTATTCAGCATTCTTGAATATTTTATTACAACCCCATTTCCAAAAAAGTTGGGATGCTGTGTAAAATGTCAAGAAAAACAGAATGCAATGATGTGCCAATCATTTAAACCCTGTATTCAATAGAAACTAACACCAAGACAACATATCAGATGTTGATACTGAGAAATGTAATTGTTTCTTAGAAAACACATGCTCAATTTGAATTTGATGCCAGCAACACGTTTCAAAAAAGCTGAGACAAAGACAACAAAAGACTGGAAACTTGTAATACTTAAAAACTAAACCTGGTGGAATATCACACAACTAATTAGGTCAATTGGCAACAGGTCAGTGACATGATTGGGTATTAAAAGATCATTCCAGAAAGCTTGGGCCTGTCAGAAGTGAAAATGGGGAGGGGTTCACTACTCTGTGAAAAACTGCATTTCTCAGTGTCAACATAATATGTGGTCTTTGTACTATTTTCAATTAAATAGGGATTAAATGATTTGCACATCTCTGCATTCTGCTTTTCTTTTGCATTTTACACAACTTCCTTATTTTTTTGGAAACAGGGTTCTATGTTCTAATCTATGTATTTAGTCACACTGCTGTGGATAAAAAAAACACAAGCACAAGACAGCACGCACAATAAAAATCTAATGAGTTTCAGAACCAGGAGCAGGAAGACCATCACAATATATCGAATTACAATCGCATGACAAACTACAAAAAAAGTTCAAGAAATATGTTTCTAGGGATAGAACGCTTTTGGCACACACTCATGGTCTACACATAACCTATATTAAACATCTTCATCATCCAGCAAGTCAATTCCACTTGAACTATGTCCTTTTTGGACTAGGCTATATGTTGTATTAAAGAGTAGTCATTTTTATTAATGCATTTACACACACAGCCAAATTCCGATCTAATACTTTTGACCAATCAGATAAGCTATTTTGCCCCAGATCCAAATGTTGTAAAACCAGCCAGGGTAACCCATCTTCTAGGTAAATGTGTGTTTTGTATGTTAGAAATGATTGGGCTAATGTCACATGACATCTATTACATTTTGCAATGAAAGATACAGGGTTAGGGTTATATGCCAGAGATGTACAAATGTTTCATGGTATGATAGCTTTTTTATAACAAATAAAATAAGATATAAATTGTCAGGTATGCAGTTTGACACTAAAACAACATTTGATACACCAGAAACCTAACTTATAGCATGGTTCAACTCACTCCCGAGCTTACAGTATGGCTCCTCTTGCCCCACAGCCATCATTTTGGAAAGTAGTGACTAAGAAGTTGAGGGCTAATCTTTTGCAAAACAATGCACGTGTTTATACTGTGGCAATTCACCAACATGTATGATATACATTTTTAGATCTAGATACATTTGCTTAGATTTAACAGGCCTTATACTCAACATGGGAAATGTTACTGTGACAATCAAAAAACATTTTTTTGGGTAAAAAAAACATACCACTTCTTCCATTTCTTCATCACTGCCAGTTGGAAATGATGGGTTCTTCCTGAATATATGGTCAAATGGCAATAATTGTGTAGTTATCTAGATACAGGGGCTGGGTGAACTTACCCCACTCTCCCCTATGCCTTATTTGGAATAGATGCATGCCACTTGTTTTAGTGCATTGTATGGGGTGAGACAAAGTTACTCTGGGGACTTACATTATTAAAGGCGTTAGATGTGTTTTGCTTGTTTTCCGATGATGAAATATATGATAATTTGGCATGGGGAAGAGGTAGTGCTGTGTGAAGTGTAGTTGAAAGCCACTGCCAGACTCTTAAAGCGCAAGGTAAGCGTGCTGTTTAACTCATACGACATCACAAAGTTGAGTACTGGATGAAGTCATTCGGGAGTGTTTCTGAAATGGAAAATTTACTGTATATTGCTGTACATGGTACATGTTGTATATTATACAATTCAGTCTTGCAGCCTCATTGGGGCACCATGTTCTAGCATCACAGAAATAGTAATGGCTTGCGTCAACACTGTTTAAATCATGCAGCGCTTGTTACTGGATTAATCACACCTGGTCACTCACAGCAGTTATCCTTGAAGGCAGGAAAAAGTGAATGTTGATAATACATAAGAGACAGGAGAACCCATTGAATGTCTATTGACTGGGTTTCACTGGTCATTAATTAGTGGGAAATTATCAGCTGAAATGCAAAAACAAATGCCAAACATAAAACAGTCATTTAAAAACAGGCTTGAGGACTTAGTCAAATTAATTCACATACAGTCCCTCAATATGTCACTTTCTATAAGTAGAGACAATGTTTTTATATTTTTGGTTATTACCACAGCTCTTCATTTTTTTTTATTTGTGTATGTGTGTTGTTTATTTAATACCAACTTTCAACTGAAAATCACTAGGAGTTTTGACATGCATAGCCAGTTCATCTCCCATTCGAGGATCTGTCACTTTCCTGGTGTCAGGGAGGGGGAAAAAAGCTCTCAGCAGACATTTGCAAAGCCTTGCCTTACGGACTGCAGTCATACATGAGCCACTATGGCAATTGTGATCAGACCGAATGATACTAGTCCTTACTCAAATCCCTTCTACAGTACTTACTGGATGATAGCCTACTGCATGATTCACCTACGCTCTGTTTGTACAGGGTGGATATTGATAAGATTGGGAATGTGTTTTCACTATATTACATTCATTCAATTATTGAAATAAAGATATTACCGATCGGCTAAGTGCTTTTGCATAATTTGGGTCATAAACATTTGCAGTTTACCACACATCGATAAGGATTTCTAATGTTTGTAATATATTGTTCATCAACTACCACATGCTGTATGAAAATACCTGAAAATAGCCCGGTTAGTCCATATTATCAACTCATCTACATGAATGTACTGTATTCACAGTGTGGCACAGGGACTTATTAGCACAATTATTGTCTATGTAACCATATTGCCACCTAGTGATATTACATCAAATTTGCTATTTGATTTGCAATTTTGATTCTTGTAGAAGTAATTAGGTCTGACAATGAGGTAGTTTTAATGTTGGCCCATTATGTGTCTTTTGCAATAATATTCCTATGAAACCAGACTTCAAAATGTGGTCTTTGAGATAAGGATTTTTAAACTATTGGCTAACATTTATAGGAAGTTGTGTGCCTTGAATGTTGACTCAGTAGTATATGCAGGATATGAATGGATAAAAAAATCTATCTTTTGCAAAAGTCATGAACTTCATTGGTCGAACTGTGAAGTATGTACAGTGCTGGTCAGTCTATCTCGGGAGAGCTTTAAATTTAATGTAAAGCATGTTAAAAAAAAAGACTTCTGAAGTATTCCTGTTTTACTTTGACATTTCCGACTTGGTTTTCTCTTACAAAATGAATCAAATGCTAGAAAAATGATTCACATTTTCTGTTGCCACAGTATGATTATCGTTCCGTAGCAAACTGGCTCAAATTGAGATCATCTGCAGACATCAAAAATAATGGTGCACAGTCATCCACCAAAACTGGATAGATTCAAGTGCACCACATACAGCCCCACGCTGTGTACACCAGTTTAAAGTGCACCTTCCTGAAAATACTCATATTGCAAGTAAAAGGAAATTAATGCCTCCATTAGTGAGAAATCCTGTAGAGTGAAGTTAAATGTGGAGGCAGGTAGCATACAGTAGAGCTGTTGTTACAGCACTGAAGCTAATACTGTACCTAAAGGCATACACATGTAAATTACTCAGCGTGGCTTGTATTAGGGAAATAAAGCAGTAGAAGTCAAATTCCTGGCATGACGGACAGAGAAATAGAACAGAGTTGTTTATGTAAGGCTGGAACGGGTTTAGACCAGAGTGTTCAGATTGTGGGAAGTACTGATTTCAAATGGAAGATAAATGCTTTACTTTCAATTTGCCAGTGGTCAAAGTGTGGTACTGTTGAGGTTTCTGTGGTATTTGGAAACCAAAGTGATAGAAAGTACCGTAACTCATTGTGATTAAGTCTGTTCTAACCAGACAGAAAAAAATATATATATATATGAGAATGCCTGGAAGTCATTCAGTGGATTCTTAAACCTACCGCAACAGGGTACTATTGTTATGGTTCTACTTTTTGTCCCACAGTCGGTCAAAGTAATAGTCTTTCTACTCTAAATAGTGATGTGGGACTGTTTGAACTACCCAATGAATTGAACAGCAGGTAGTAATTGGAGCAGAGAAACCATCAACCATTATTGTTAGCATCCTCCAGAGAGATTTGTGTCTGAGGACAAGCAGAAGGACATCGTTTCTTTATTTTTACTTTGATTATACCAAGGAAATCACAGGAAATTACCCTTATGCATTGTTATAATTGCTGCTTTAATTCCATAATTTGTAAACCCTTTGACGTTACACATATTTTATAATTTTTCTGTCAGGTAAATTAGACATTTTTTGAGAAATATTCTTTAACTGGATCTGTCAGATGTATGAACATTTGGGGGAAAATAATGTGAAGAAGGAAAAAATACTGTTGGATAGCCAAGTCAAATCTTTTCATTTAACAGCAGGAATGGTCTATTTTGGGTGGCTTAGATAAATTAGAAGCATTAGAGGAAACATTACAAAGACTTTTACAGTACACCCATATTCTGGCAATCTATTGAACAATGTTGTTCATAGATATAATTTAACGAACATCTGGTTTTCAAAGGGCTCCTAATGATTTCACATTCATCTTCTTTTAAATGGCTAAAGTGCATGTAATTACAATTTTAATTAACTGTGAATCTGTTTCTGTCAATTGCAGCAATTCATCATTGTCACATGAAATATAAAGTGCTTTTGCAGACAGGAAGCATTCATTCAAATTAAATAACAAGAATATTTCCTTCCTCAAGCTCAATGTTCACTCTCATTGTTAAACTATCTTTTTTCTTAGTTGACAAAAAAAATCTGTAATGCTTCTTGATCTGCCTTTGCTGCTCCCTCTGCTCCTCCCAGGTTGCTGAAGAGTGAAGACAATTTGATTATTTAAAAAGTAATAACCAATTCCTCGTAATTCAAACTGTGAAACTGACTAATAGGCGACATATTTAATCAGCACATCTTCTGAAAACACATACTGTAATTTAGTTCATCATCCATCCACCACTTAAAATGCATTTACTTTACATGCAGTCTTTACTTGGCACTTTCAGTCTTTACTTGGCACTTCCACTCTCCCAGAATAGCTCTATTGCACATCTGATTCCCATTAGCTATGTTAAGACACACAGCCCGAGTCTGAAACTTTATACATTCATTCATATTTTGACCAATCGCCTCATGTTTTTTCACCTCAAGAATGTTGAAGATGGTCTGATTTTTCTACAGAAATCAGGCTGCATTGAAACACAGCCATAGTGCATTTTAGGCAAAAGATTCTTCAATGCACAATCTACCTACCACTTTGAAAACGAAAGCATACCTATTTCTTTTATATTTATTATTTGTCAATCAGAACAGCTAAGATAAAGTTCTGATGTGAAAAGAATTAATTTGCTTGGTCAAAAGGCCATGTTGGACTGGACTAGGACTGGGATGCCAGTGTAAGCACAACTTATTGGATACATTTTCTTTTGCAGGCCAGCTTTCTTCACTTCACACAATTTGTACATCTCTGTGTGCATCTACACCAAACATGTACTGCCTTACACACATAGTAAAATAATTCCAATACGCGTCATTCCCGCCTCTAACTGAAACTAGTTTGCACTTTTTCCTCCTCCGGTCTCCTCTTGCCCTCCTCAACATAACGTAGTTCAGTCATGCTGACAGTCAGCTGACCGCTGGATCATGAATTTCCTCATTAGAAACGATGAGCTTCTTCATCACCCTGCTTTTGAAAAGGTTAGGCCCGGGGCCCTAATGAGCAGTATGGGAGTCCTACCCTCCTTCTTTCAGACCTGACAGATTGCTGCTTCACAGGTCCATCTGCTATTGATTGGGGGCTTCAGGTTGCCTTTCCAACCAATATGGCGTCTGCACTGGGGCATACTAAGCTGATGTATAATCAATGACTCGTAGAGGCACATGCAACCTGGGTTATGGTTGCACAAACCATCAAATTATAAAGTACAGACACATGTAACCCAAAATAAAATAGTGGGGAGAAAAGCACATGGTGTTGATTGAACGGCTTAGCTTATCCTGAACAGTAAATATTGAAGAATAATATTTGGCGGCATTGGTTTCTGAGTCAAAAATGTTTCCATTATCGTTCCCCCAATACTTAGTAAATGTAATGTGTTGTGTATAGAATTTATGAAAGACAAATTGGAAAAGTCAGATATTGAACTTGGCTGTGTCTCAGTTAAAATGTAAAAGCCTATGGTATCCATCTTGGCACAGCAATGGAAGTTAAGCCAAGGGGCTCATCCAGAGTTTAAGTGTGTTGAATTAGTTATTGCCATCTCATCAAATTGCCACTGTAGAAGTATGACCACATTGAGAATTCAAGAAAAATAGATGAATAAAGCCCTGATGAAGAGCAACCATTATATATTTTTACATGTCCCTCAATCAACCCTGTGTCACTTCAACCCAGTCAATTGTTTCTTTTTTGTTGCTTTGACAACAATTCTTTGGGAAGATTACTTATTTAACATGCTTAGTAGAAGATTATTTTACATCTACCTCTTCGTGATTAGTAGAAGCATTCCTTAAACATATTCAATCATCAAAATAAACATTTAACTGTGAATTATACTTAAACTATATTGTAACAGCATTTGAGCAGGTTGTATTCTAAATGAAGTAATGTTATGGTCAACAGCGGCCGGGACTTTGCAGAGGCCTCCCCGCAAAGTCGGAGCTCGAGGCCCCTCCCCTAAATCCACTCAAAATGTATCTCCATCTATTATCTTATACCATTGCCAATAGACTGATTGCTGTCTACCTTTAACTATAGCCTATATTCAGCAATGTGAGAGAGAAATAAAAGTTTTTAAAAAGTTTAAAAATGACAAAAGCACAATTGCGTCAGCACAACAGCAGCCTATTTGTCATTGTTCAAAACCAAAGACAGCGCTATAGCCTTCTGATCAATGTCTACAGGGAAAAGAGCCCTGTCAGTAGGGAACTCTGCACTGGAGCTATCACTTGCAATAGAGGGGTAATCTCCACTGCTCTGGTTGTCATCTGTATGGGCAGGACAGAGGTGAAGAGAACTGGCCCTAAATGAACTACGTACGTCTCTGTGCTCGGGAGAAGAAAGATTAGTAGAAAGCCTATGATTACTGCTGGTCTCAGGCAGTGCCAGTGATGTTGCGTTGGAAAGGCTGGTTGCTGGTGAAGACGTGCTGCTGCTAGCTACCTGCTGCTGCGGTAGAGTCTGTGGAGATGCTGATGATAGCTTCCTCTCTGGCTGGTCTAAATAAGGATGTAATCTTCGGGTGTTTTGCTCGAGCTTGTTCAGACAACAGTTTATTGCTGCGCTTTTCAGCACCGCTTGCATATTTTCTTTTACTCATGTCTCTACCGTCATCTAGCAAAACGTAATGATTAGCATTTTTGAAATTTGCGCGTTCAAGAGGCGTAATGGCGTAGTAGTGCACATAAGATACGCAAAAGCCATTGTTGCCAGATTCAGGGATTTTGAGAATATTTAGCCCATTTATTCAATGGAAGTGGATGAAGATCTGTTACGTTGCCTACATTCCTTTACCTGGCAGTTGAAACTTGGGCCTCTCAATGAGCGCCCTCAAAGTTTTTTCCTTTTTTATATATATATATATATATATATATATATATATATATATATAGGCCTAGTCTGTTTTTTGCCATGCAGGGCGGGGCCCATGGGGCGTGGCGGCCCCCCCGCCTCGCAGTGGCTGTGGGGGTTTCCCAGTCGCTACTGGTTATGGTCTGTTGTGGAGGAAAACTGAGCAGGTTGTACTCTAAGTGAAGTAATGTTACGGTCTGTTGTAGAGGAAAACTGAGAATGTTGAACAAATTACATCAACACTGTTACCCATAGATAATCTAGCATTCAATTCTCCCTCCCAGTAGCACATGACACGTTTCTAGTCCCCCTGTCATGATTTAAGAGGACATTGTCAACCCTCTTACTTATTTAATGAAAATGTAGTCGTAAAAATGGATTTCCCTGAACATCCTTTGGCTCTTATAATGATCTGAATGATCATGTGGGCGTTAGAAAACAAACAGAGAGATATTTACATTACATGTTCTGCCCTGTTTAGCTGACCAGTGCTGTAGCAGTTCCTGGAGTAGGTATAATATAATGAATTAATAAAAATTACCAAACAGCCTGGCAAGCAAAGGTAAGGCATGCAGTGTAAAAACATCTATAAGAAGCAGTGATTTTCTGTGTCAAAACAATGATCTAGGGCCCAGTGTTTTTCATGATTTGGTACTGCAAGCAATCTTAACGAACCCTGGACCTTAAACAGTAGGATGTGACCTATCTTCTGTAAATAAATTTCATTATAGGCGATGATTGGACATCATTTTCACAAGATTTATAAAATCTCCAGGAAAAACTTATCATGCAGAAGCATAAATCGTAAACCAAACAGTGAGATCAATCCATCAATATGAATGTTTGCTCGTAAACTTTTGCTCGTAAGCTCAGCTATTACCATGCGTATGCGCAGTGTCAAGTCATGTAATAAGGGAACTGACTGTCAAACCAATTCTAGTTAACAGGAACAATATCCTGTAGGTATGAATGAAACTGTTTCATTTATACATACAGGATAATAATTAAATAATGTAAAATTTTGTTTTAATTTAATTCTTTTTCAATTGTGAATTTGTTTATATCATACTACTTTACAGTGGCAGTGCATTTGTTAGGACAATAGCTCAGATAATGTACAGTCACGTTTAACACCATTGGTTAAATATCATGTTAGAATGAGATAATGATAAATTGAATGGGAGATGGCTGATGTTGTTCTGATGGGAGATTTGGCACACACTGCATTTCTAAGAGAGCTTGCGGTGACAGAGGGACATTTTTTGCAGGAATTATACATTGGCTCAGCAAACAGTGTTTTTTTTTTTCCAGTTTTTAAACCTATTATAGAATGGCAGACATCCTGTTCACATCCAAGTGGCATCCGACCAAGCTTTGGACAAAATGTACCTTTCAATAGGACCTTGTTGATCAGTCTGGATGAACCAGCAGATTGATGCCTGCAGTTTTGGGTATAATCAATAGCAAAACAGTTCTTTATTTACATTTTGATGGGGCAATGTTGTGCTTTCTTATGATAGAGACAGTGGTGAAAGATAGTGGAGAGAGTTTTTGCCAGAAAAGCATTGGGTCTGATTTAAACCTATGTTCCGGTAATACATGTGCTGGAGGCACAGGCTTAAACCAGTGGATTACCATATACCACAGTTAGATGGAGTTTACATATACCATTGCAGAAACATTGGAATTCAACAAGATTTTATTTGGCATGAATGGGACCCTAAAAACGATAAGAGGAATAGAGGGCAACTGTTCCCATAAAAGCACCATCCTAAGACAAGTTTGAACACTGTATGTGAATGGAACAGCCTTACACTAACTTAATTTGCAGGTTAAATGTGATACGTCAAAAATACTTCTGAATGTAGCGAGGTGGAACACACGGCTCATCCTTTAGGCGGAATAACAATGACAGCGTTTAGTCATAGGCTTCATGACGGAGCTATTGAGGACAGGTGTCTTTGGCGATTGTTTACTCATCGGAAGTGTACCATTTTTGCTAAAACATGCGAATACTAATAATAACAATCCTCCATTTGTAGCAGTATGTTCATTCTTTCTGTTCAAACGAGTCACAACTGAACAAGACAAATCAAAAATATTGGCATGCACTCAACCTTTCTTTGTTGTGCCTCCTCTGTTTTATTTAATAGTATGACACTATATTCCCCACATGCTTTACATGGATGATTTTGACCTTCTATTTCAGTCTTGTAATTTTTCATTGGAATTATATTTGACAGCATTTGCTGCTCCTGATTGGTTGAGTAGCAGGGGCGGTGCTGCTACTCAACCAAGTGACAGCTGAATGTTTATATTATTTTATTTTATTTCAAAATGCATCAACTAGCAGCTAGGTTTCCAAGCCTTTTTAAACAACTCCCTGTTATCCTCAGTAAAATACCCATAATCACTCCCTAAGGTGGACGTGATGTCAAAGCAGCAACACGCGAACAATTTTCTGTTTTTATTAGAAGCTCTTTCCAAATCCTCAACTAGCCTTTGTGAAGTGTTTGTCTGTGACATCAATGATAGCTAACTAGCATTAGTAGACACAACTACTGTTGGATAGGGTGTGGTGGCTGAAGTAAATTTAAAGCAGCTGTTTAGCCTAGCTATTATTTCACACTGGCAATAGCTACTTTAAAGTTGTTTCTAAACATTATGTTCAAGTCATGGCTAGCTTGTTTATTCACCAACCACTGAATTTAGGACAGAAACGCTAATATATAGTATTAGCTCTTTAATGATGACACTAGTGTAGTGTATACAGGAAAGATTCATGTAACAAACTAAAAGATGCTGCAACAATGACATATCAAAAGTCCGAATAGAATAAATGGTGTTATTACCATCAATTGCCGCCGAATACAGGCCAGTTCAGGAGTTTGTTTTGGACGTGCCTTTTCAAGTGTTTTTTCCTGTGATAACAAATTCTTTGCTGATCTCAAATAAGATCTGCTGATTCTTAACCTTTAGGTTGTATGTACAAAAAGCAGCAAGGTAGCTTTCTCGTAGGTGTGTTGCTTAGCTTTGATAACATATGGTTAGCTTGAGTAATGATTATCAGAGATGTTTAGGAAGATAAACAGAGTAGAAACAGGACAATCACAGTATTGAAAATTGGGTAGCTACACAGACATGTTTTCATTGAAACCACTTCTGTGAGAAGTTACAAATATATTCTTGCATCGCTCTGTTGTCTTTCCTTTGATGATGTAGCTTGGTTGACGCAGGTGTGGTTAATTAGGTGTTTTTACTTTTCTCTTTAAGAGTCAGTCTTTCTGTTGGGGTTGCATGGCACTGTATTTACAAAAAAATCAAAATGGCTAGAAGTAATAGAGATTTGAAGAAGTTGGGCAGGTTGAAGACAGAATGTGCTGTCAGTATCTAAGGGACAGTACCCAAATGTCACTAACTTGAGGGACAGGAGGAAATTCAGGAAACTTACTCCCTATTTGGTATGTTCATCCAGCACCAAATCGCACACTTTGACCATGAGAAGAATATATGGTTTTGTTGGGCATGATGCAGCTAACTAACCATTGTTGCAAAAACACAACAAGCTGACGATATGCAAGAATGGTTTGATATTCACAAAACCCTGTTGGGGGAGGTGGAGTTATTTAAGACTTAAAAAGGTAGGGATCAATGGTTTTCAGCTATTTTTTCCCCCTTGAGACCATGTTATTCAGTTGAATTTAACATATGATTTCAAGCAGGACATACTCGCAATGTTTATGAAATCTTCCAGGATGCAGAATTTGATCTGTGTGGAAGTACTTATACCTGTTATGATTTTACCTTGTACAAGTACAAGGAATGCTGTTGTATCTATTTCAAAGTAATTAAATATATTAAAGCTAAGCAATAGTTACAAATAGTCAAATTGAGAGAACATACCAGTGATAATACACATGACTAGTCTATCTCTAAAGTACACCAATGTGCCACAAGTACGTGTAACCAGGAGTAGCATATAAAGATCTCCCCATTCTATAATTCCCTTTCCCATTTAACCAACAGAGACAGGGAATCTTATGTCATCCCCCATAATGTCGAATTAGCATCACTTTTTATTGGCCAAAAAATTTAACAAAATGTTGGAAAACATATACATTTCTAAATGCATCCACGCCAAAACAGGTGTATTTGATATCACTCCCTCATTCGTCGATTTTTCCATCCGGCCAAAAACTCTATAACATTAAAATGAGAAATATAAACAGTATAGCATATGGTAAAACACTTTTATAGGCAATACTCATCCTTTTACAGGCAATAGAGGAAATCGAAATCCAGTTTAATCCAAACAATGACATGCCATTAATAAAATGCAAGGTTAATTGTTCAATATTAGTATGTTTTGGGTTTCTCATCCTAATATTGTCTCCACCAGGTGTCCTGCTCTTTGACAGACACATTTTTGATATTTCCCCTGAATAGTGATTATCATCATTGTGGGCCTGTTGGGACCTGGCTATCGCCAAACGCATCTTCCCCTTCCAGTCTTCATCACAGGTCGTGTCTTTCATCATTACTACAGGCACAGAAGATGAACTATTGCCATTATCTGTGATGTGCACTCTCAAATGAAGCTTTAAAGCTGGGTAGGTTTTGCCATCACCTTGAGACCAAACATGGGAAATACATAAACGAGCTTGCATTTTGTTGTAAAACAAGTTTAGAGAGTTTAAGAGTAGAATGAACATTCTGGATTATGCAGCAAAGAGGATCCAGAGCAGATTTTATTGCCAGGCTTATTTTGGCGCTAATGATGTACACATTTGTATTTATAGATTAATTTTCGGCGCGTAATGCCCTGGCAGTGTGGCTGGAGAAAAAGAGGTGCAAAACTCACTAAACAAAGTGCGTCGGCTACAGGTCCTGGTAGAGATATTGACTCCACTAGCAGACCTCACTGAAAATATGCAGAAATAATTGGGGAACATAAGCATGATTCTCCCTGCTGTGTTGAAACGATAGAACATACCAAATCGGTCTCAGCCCAGAGACTCAATCAGAACTCCACTCGGTACAGGTGGTACTATAAAGGCAAACATCTTGGCTTTTTTGTGTGATCTGTATTAATTCTATACAAGTATATTTTGTGTTTTATACAGCCTAGTTGCAAAATATTGCTTAAACGCTTGGAGCTTTAATTGCTTTTCCTGAAGGCACAGGGGGTGTTGGGAATGCTTTACTTTTTTTTCTTAATAGGCTACGTATATACCAGAGGCGGAGCTTAGATGGGTGCGCGGCACCCATGGCAGCCAATCAGAGAGGCCCATAAGAAGTTTATTTTAAGGTTGAAAAAAATATCCCAAGTAGAATCAAATTATATTATGATTTTTTGCTAGATAGTATTTAGTTGATAATCATCTGTACTTGTTTTGTTATTCCATAACGCATTTGTATGATCGACCAATATGTGACCGTGGGGGCTGTAACCAGTGTTGACAGATGCGGAGGATTCCAGATTCTTTTATAGAAGAATTAGCGTTTGTGCTGTTTTTATGTAGAGTCCGCAGGTTAATTGGTCAGTATTGTCAGCGAAATATGGCAACCCTGGGTGTAATCTTGTCGGCTCATTTGCTGAGGTATCCAGCTGCAGCCCCGTAGTCTCGGCTGGCTAAAACTCATATTTCCGCTACGTCATTTTATTGTCAGTCTTATGCAGAAACCTTGCAGATGACACCGGTAAGAAAATTATTTAGCTTTAGATAATTTATAGATAAAGCCAGCATTCAAATACATACACGTTCTATCTGTCGAAATCGCTAGCCAGTTAGTAGCACTGTTTGTTTTCAAGGTACTGTGTCAGGTCACTTGTAAAACTGGCCATTGTTTCAAGTTTGCTAATATAGCTAGCTACTGTAGCTACACGTTGTTTATAACGAAAATTATGCAGGTAGTTACAGGTTTACGTTAGCTTTGAGCAAAATTATTGCAGTAGTGATTTCACACTTAAAATAGCCGGACAGCATTGATTATCCAAAAAATAATCTGAACAGAATACTCTTAATCATGGGATTGTCACTAGGAATCTATTAATGCCGCCTTTACTTTGCCAATTTACAGTTATTCTGAAAAAAAATCATGTTTGTGAATGACGTGTCAGGTGTTTTTACAATATATGTACTATATATATATTTACTATATATATATTACAATATATATATATATAGAGAGAGAGTCTCCATGGACAACTCCGGTGTGCTCATAGTCAATCAATCAAATTTATTTATAAAGCCCTTTTTACATCAGCAGTTGTCACAAAGTGCTTTTACAAAACACCCAGCCTTAAACCCCAAGACGCAAACAACAGTAGTGTTGAATTTCAGTGGCTAGGAAAAACTCCCTAAGAAGGCCGAAATTTAGGAAGAAACCTAGAGAGGAACCAGGCTCAGAGGGGTGACCAGTCCTCTCCTGGCTGTGCCGAGTGAACATATTGAGTACAAATTGTAATAATTAATAAATGCATGTGGGCTGAGTCCAGAGTCTGCCCAACAGGCAGGAAATCAATCCACCCACATTGCCAAGCACCAACCAAAGGGACACCCACCAACCGCAACCACCCTGAATGAGGGCCGAGTATTGCCAGCAGAGTACAGTCCAATTGCACAATAGACTCTAAATGAGTTACTACAGATATTAACCAGTTTATTATACACAAACATAATAGGTAGTGCATAACTTATTTTTAATACATTTGATCTACATTATGTTCCGTTCATCACCTGGTAACTTGCAAATACTTGAGGGATGTGGTGAGCACTCAGGAGTTTAGAAAGCTGGCCCACTTTGGCTGGCTGGAGAGTAAGTATTTTCTAAATAGTTAGAAAAGTAATTCAACAACAAGATGCCCTGGGCTGTAAGGGAAGAAATTTGTGTCCCATTTGCAGAGTGCTTTTTTAAAAGACTGTGTGCGATACTCCAGTAATGGGAAACATGGAGTTCTCCATGGATATTTTATGGACCCCTGATTTCCTGGACAGTGCCCAAAAAGTCAATTTTAGGGCAGGAGAATGGACTGTGTATTAGGCTTTTTTTATCATTTATTTATACAAGTTATCTCATTGAGATAAAATCTCTTGTTAATGCACATTAATACATTTTTAAGAGTTAAGAGTTTATTTGGTGTTGAGCTTTGAATGCTTGGGAAATTGTTTGTCTGATCAATTTGGCATATCTATGCAAATAAAATAATCATTGTCGATGTACAGCTAAAAATTTGTATGGCCTTTTAAGAGTTTTGAGTTAGGATGGTGTAAACATGTGAAACAAAGTTGTTTTGGTGTCTAGTTTAAACCACAGAGATACTGTTGGTAAGCTAATGTACATGTAATATTCATAGTCAATAACATTACAGAATGTTTAGTTGGGATAGCCGTAACATAGGAAACACTTTGTTTTATGTCTATCTGAAGTGATTCTATAGATATTGTTAGTGGGTTGAATAATACTAATTAGCTATGCTAATGTATTCTAAATCATATTGTTATTATTTAGATGTAGGTTTTACATATACTTTTAATTGTATTATGTGTAAGTAGGGCTGCACGATTTGGATAAAATATTGAATAGCGTGTTCTTTGACAAATATTGCAATTGCGGTTGATTTTATATTTTCAAACATTGGTGTAAACAGCGTAGATAATCTCACTTAAAAATAGAGATCATAGCCTACATAAAATAACCACACTATTGTATGTATTGTGTATGACAATATATTGCTGCCACTCGTTAGCTTGAAGCATACGTCTTCGCTAGCAGTTGCAGTGTTAACTCAAACTAACATTGAAAATCCATCAAGCATTTAAAAAAAAAGAATCCAGGTATTTAAGTAATCTCCAGAAAACGTACAGCACCTGCAAGAAAAACTATTGGGGACGTATGATGCGCACCCGTTGCCTCACGTGAAGCGCATCTCATTCATGTATTTTGGAGCTGAAAATCGCGTAAATTGGTGATTTGGAAATTGCACATGTCAATATCGCAATTTCTATTATAATTTGCGTAATCGTGCCGCTATTTGTATAATGGTTTTAACAAGCTAGTTTTAGCAAGGGGTAGGTGTAAGGGAAATTATGAAACGGAAGTAAACAACGGTGGAATTGTCCAAACGTTACAAAGGTTACTCATCATGCCAGGTTGCATTTACCTCGGAAGTCGGAACTGGGAATGACGTCACACCCGAGTTAAC
Source organism: Esox masquinongy (assembly GCA_016801175.1). NCBI lineage: Eukaryota > Metazoa > Chordata > Actinopteri > Esociformes > Esocidae > Esox > Esox masquinongy. Next base: position 41,988 of record JACXGI010000537.1, read on the forward strand.
CCAAGTTGATCGCGTTCCAAAAGTCCAAGTCGGAAAACATGATGGACGCCTCATTAAAGCCTTTGTTGTGCTTGACCTTTCGGTATATTTACAATGTTTTTCATTGCATTTCATTGTGTAGAAAAATGTTTTGACCACTTTTCAATCGGCCATTTCGTAACCGGTAACCTGGACGGGCGAGTGCTCTTCAGAATATTATAACGTAACTATAAACGTAATTTTCCTATATAAAATAACACTAGTCTGCTAAATGCCATGTGGTTCTGACATCTTGGATTACGAACTCGAGGCTAGTGGGGTTGCTCCGACTTTCTGAGTTGAAATTCCGACTTGAGGGGGCGTTCCAGTTGAAACTTCCGAATTGGAACTCGGAAATTCCAACCTCCGAGGACAAATGGAAGTGACCACTGTTTGAAATTGCGAGGAGTGGGTCAGGAAATTACGAAACGGAAGTATGAGTTTTAGCCAGCCGGGGCTGCGGCTGGATGCTATTGATAGTTTTCACGTGTCGTCACGGCATATGGGAACGCCCACTTAGCGGGCAAAACAAACTCTCCTTCCATTGCCCTCCATCGACAACTTTCACTAGTTATACATCAAAATGACAGATAGTTGCAGTTCCATTGGATGCGCTAACCGCATATTTATTGTATTTGCAATCATATCTACATGTAATCATTGTAATGAATGACATGATCTGTTTTCGTCTGCACCGCTGCAACCAACTCCAATGGCCTTAGCTAAAACAGATCATGTCATACACACAGGAGAAAATCGCACCAATCCAACCTCCACAGCAACCCAGGCTGTCAATGGTGGGTCATTTAAACAGTAAGAATGGTTTACCTGACATTCGGAAAACGATTATATTATTACCGGTACATTTGTCACAAGATTATGTTACACTGGCTGCACTACGTTACACTGCCCACCCACAGAACCACCGCAACGGTAATATGGGTTAATTAGTACTAAACTTCGCTTTGACAATAAATACTTTCTTCTCCTTCACCTCCCAAAAAAATGCATTATTGACCCACCCTGATCGAATGTACAGATAGCGGTCTGTACCTTTGTACGCTTTCATTTTGGTAGCAGTGTAAGGTACACATCCCCAATGTTCAGCTCAATTTTCGCTGTTTTTAACGATTTAAATTAGCGGGTGCTGTATATGGGTCACAAGTGCCTAAGACTTGCAGTGTGTTAACATACCTTTTCTTTTACCTTTCATTTACCTTTTGTTTTGTGAGGTGATCTAAACTCTCATGGGCTGTAAAAGTAGAAAATTTGACCGGATTGTGCAGTAGCTCCATAGAATCCCCAGTGTTATAGCCGCCAAGTCTTAACAATGTTTTGCCCGCCAGGCTGTCAGAGCAACCACGTAACTGAAAACTGAATTGGGATTTGCAAAGGTTTTGAACTGTGGAAGATAACTAGCTAAAGTAACAAAACATAAAAATGGAACGTAAATAGGTCTGCTACTCAGAGGAAAGAAAAACAATATATTATAAAAATGAAATATAATATGTACCCTTGAGAAAAGGGTACATATTATATATGTATATAAATATGTAATACATATATATAAATGTACCCTTGAGTACGTCTTTAGTAAAGTTATTGGGCAGCAGAAGCATTAGAAGATGGATAGATTTACGTTACAATGACGGGAGCAGCATCGCAGCTTCAAGTGAAGGGGGGAATACTGTTGTGATCCAGCAGCTAGCAACGAACTTTTGTAACCGCAAGTACGTTTTGTTATAGCCTAGTAACAAACTTCTGCTCATCATGGTAGATGAAACTTACTTATTTTTGGGGAGAGTTGCATTAAACATTGATACTGTATTTGGCACATATTTCAAAAGAGTGTAACCACACATAACTCGATGCGCTGTAGGATATATAAGGAGGCTTTGACAGCAAAGGAAATGCCTGTAAATGTCATGATTGTTTTGGACGATAGACAATGGTCAATCGTGATTTTGTCAGGAGCCACCCACTGCGATCATACTTATTTTCAGATTCCTGTGAGGAGATGGGCAGTGAGGACCATAACGTGTGTTTGAACACGGCAGTGTGGTGGTTCTCTTGGGGAAAGGTTCTTATTGGCCTTTTCGAGTGAGGATATTTTTTGCTTGACTCGAAGTGAGAACTATCAGCTCGCCTCACTGACTTTGAGTGGCTTGCTAAACAGGCATACATGGCCTATATCTACAGTCACTTAAATGTTCTAAATCTCTGACTCCAAGGAAAAGCAGTAAATGCTTTGCAAGTGCAGTGCAAAATAGAAGACACCATTAAGGAAATGGAGAGCTGGGCCTTTTTTACCCGAGGCTTCATAGCGTTAAGATCATCGTTGTATCACAGTATCCGGAGCTGTCAGAGCATTTTTATGCCTTTCCTGACAACCTATCGCTCTGAAACTGGCTTTTTCTGATTGCAACTGTCTGCTGTAACCTGATATCCAGCGTTTGAAAGATGAGAAATGACAGCGGCCCTTTCATTAGGTAAGTATATGTTTGGAATTTTTCCGGATCTTTTTCTCATACTGAGCAGTCTATGCTATATAGGTGCCTTAATTAGGCCTTACAAATGGTGTGTGGCGCTGAAGTTCAACTCCTCCCATTCCTTTCATCCGTTTTGATGATCACCGTGATAACTGCGCGCTGAAAGCTGTTGACTAGATTTTCTGGGGCTGTATGCAACGAGGCAATATAAGAAACGTTAGGTTAGGGAGATTAGGTTTGTTTTAGATTAAGGGTAATGTTAAGGTCAGAGTAAAGGATAGGGTTAGGTTTTTGAATGAAAAGTCGTGTAAGCGCTGTGTGTTTGTATGTGTGTTATTTGTTATATTGTCAAAAACAACTGCATTGTTATAATACATGAAATGCAATAACAAAGATGATGTAATAATAATAAGTGTTGTTATTTGATTTCATCAAAGAAAACAAAACTCAAAGTTTTCGAGCTGCTTTACGGTGTTGCTTTAACAGCTCACAACAAAACGTGTGTGGTTTTATATAGAGCAAGTGGTCCGTTAGATGGAAAAGGCTGGAAACCGTAAAAAAGCTACACTGCTGTTGCAAATGCTGCCTCAGCAAACTTTCAGGCAAGCCCATATTTCACAGTCAGGCCAGCCCCAGCAGTAATTTGCAAGTTAGCTAATAGTCGGCCTGTAACTGAAATATTCTGTAGGTGAATTAAGGTAAAATAACTTCAGATATTTGGAGGTTTTTATATTATTCAATTTCTTTCAGGTTTTCACTCTTAGTGTCCCATACAGCATTTAAGAAAAGTGTGATGTTCTGTGTACAACAATTCTCAAACCACATCAGGAGCCCAATTTAGGTCTTGGAAAACTCTACCAATATTGATTATTGAAATGTGGTCAAAAGTCATAGAGAAGTTTTGGATCTCAATCCGACAAAATGTATATGTCGAATGTCCTGAGTTTGCTGAGGTAGTTATTTCGATAAGGCAGGGCCCAAACATGAATTGTACATCACAAAATTGATGACAAAAACGTGTGAAAGTAAAAACATATAATAAAAACAGAACAGTGAATATGTAGTATGCGGTTTGAGATTCAGACAATGCTTTCGATTTCCTCGTACTTCACGTAGCGTAGTGAATTCAACTGTATTGTATGGACGACCATCTACAGTTGGGGGAACATCCCTGACCATCAGTGTTTTGACCCCGGCTCAGTTCCCCTCTCAGACGTTTTTGTCTCTCAGAATTATTTATCTACTCGGTACTTTTAAGCCGTCGCAAAACAATATATCCACTCTGTTATACCACAAATCTCATATTTTTAAAATTATTGTATTACGTGACCCTTTTATATTGTTATTGTTTTCTAAAGAAACGTGGAGTGATTGGAGTCATTATTTTTGAGTCATTATTTATAGGTACTGTATATTAGCTAGCCATCTACATTAATCTTTGTGTAAGAGTACACTTCACAGGGTAGTTCGTTAATGAACGTTCTGTTGTACACGTTATTTAAGCAAAAATGTAATGGCTGAGGTAAAAGTTGCATTCTCGGTGTTTAAATAGCGGAATGGTTAAAGACGACAAGGTCTGCCACATAGAACACCGCGAATCGAAACCAGCCAGGGACAACAACATTCATCCCTTCTAATGGCGGGCCGGCTGCTTGCCTGGTTCCTTTTCTGGTTTAATCATGGAGCCTATTTGTCGTTAATTCCGTCGCCTATTTGTCGCATCAACTCTGATCGACAAAAGGAGAAAAAAACAGAAAAAATCGAGTGTGAAATATTTGTACTAACATTGTTAGTCGAATTTAGTCATTTCCATCTATATTTTCTAATTACATAATATACATACATATTGCGCAGTAAAATGCATGGATAGAAATATCTGTTGTCCCATTGCATAGAAATGTTAGAAAATAAAATGTATTGTCCTTGTACATTTTTAACTGAATTAATCAACTGAGCGTTGAAAAACGTTTTGCAACGTCGAAGACATACATAATAGTTTCAGAATAAACTATTTCAATATCAAATAACTAGGCTATATTTGCAGCAGAGCGAGGTGAAACGCTACATGAACATGTAATTGTCATTGCTTTGTGGTAGCATGTTGTGAAGAAAAATTGTTAACAACATTGATGTTGTGGTGGTTACAAAGCCGAACACAACTGCACTGCCCTGGGCGCATTTTGGTTTTAAGACAAATGAAAGAAGTGAGCCCAATAATTTGGAGGAGGTGGATTTTCTCCAAAAAGGTGGCAGTCAAAAGCACGAACAATACAAATCTGAAGAACCATCTCTGGATCCACCACGTTTATTTTTACAGTATTATTAAGCTCACACTATAATAGTGGCATACAATATGTACAATCAAGTCGTTAATTGCAATATTTGTGTGACAATTAATCGTCAACTTACAGTATGTGTCATAATCGTGACAGCCCTACCTGCAATGGCCAAAAATCGCAGACTGCATCTTTAAAACTGTAAATTGTGTTCATCTACTGCAAAGTCATGTACATACTCCCTGCTCATATCCCATTGTCTAAGATGCTCACCATCCACTGGGAAAGGTATGTGTATTTTGCATGCATGTTGTGTATTCTGTTCCATTGTTGTCTACCGCTAGGAACACCATTACATCAAGTAAGGTTCCGGGTATCTGTAAATGTACTTAGTGAAAAAAGAGGATTCTTATTCGGAGGAAGTAATAATTTATCAACGTTGAAGATATACAAGCTGATGTTCCATCATGTTCCATTAGCCTTATGGCAAATACCATCCCACTACAATTCACTACTCCACTAAACAACTTTGATACGCATCATTGGGGATTATGATGGGGAATGCCCTAAAAAGACATGAAAAAAGAAAAAAGGAATGCTTGTAAACATGAATAGTATTTTATGAATATTATTTCACGTGTGAGATCTGTTTTACATATTCTCTTTTTTCTATTAGTAACACAATTTGTAATTACACCTTTAAAATGTACCTTTTAAACATTTTAAAGGTGCTGTATATGGGATTTCGCCACCATAGTAATGAATTAACCTCGACCCTAACCAGTCAGGGTCATTCATCCGAGTCCAAGATAATTTCCTTACTATAGATCATTTTATAATTATTCAAAATTAACCTTTACTGCTTGTTAACAGAAACATATTGGAAAACACATAAGTAACATAGCTAAGCTGATGTGTTTACTTTTGTGACATGACATCTGCAGAAAATATAAAACAATGTTTCTGAATTATTTCATATGTAGCTCTCGACGTGAAACCAAAAACCGCAAACACAAGCCTATTAGACTGTAGTTCAAACCGTTGGGGTACAATGGACATATTCCTGTCTTTTACAGATCCATTTAAATTGGCACTCTGCCTCTAATGTTTATAAGACTGAATTTAAACAATAACACAACTTGTCTCTTCTTCCTCTTTCCTTTTTCCAAACAAGACTGGAATAGTATTTGCTAGTCCAAGGTAGCTTGGGGGAGTGGGGTACTAATCTGAATGCCTAAAGCAAGTATATGAGGAGACCACTAGTTAATGCAAAGTGATAGACGGACTAGCAAGGAAGTTCAAAAGGGGAATATCTCTTAGAACAATTTTGTAGAAAAACTTATTTAAATCATAAACTTAAAACAAGACTGGAATAGTATTTGCTAGTCCAAGGTAGCTTGGGGGAGTGGGGTACTAATCTGAATGCCTAAAGCAAGTATATGAGGAGACCACTAGTTAATGCAAAGTGATAGACGGACTAGCAAGGAAGTTCAAAAGGGGAATATCTCTTAGAACAATTTTGTAGAAAAACTTATTTAAATCATAAACTTAAAACATCAACTTCAGATGTTTTCAAGTAATTTATACAAAAAATCATACATATGGCCCCCTTTAAAGACAGCTCTTCAGCAAACATACTTAAACTCATTTAACACAGCAAACATTCTTTAACAGATTTTTTGTAAAAAAAAGTCTAACTCATTGTAGTATTCAATGTTTAATAAATAATGTTCAGTAAATGTTTTTAAAATGCCAGTGGTAGTGTCCGATCTACATACACTGACCATCATTGCAGACCAATTAGAACTATCTTTTGGTATGTACAACCGCTCAGTTATCTGTCAGACATGGTGGAAAGGGTTCTGTGTTTTTTCACGGCTACATCAACAATGCAAATGCAACCCTGTTCCCAAAAAACTTGGGACGCTACGTAAAATGCAAATAAAAACAGAATGCAATGATGTGCAAATCATTTATCCCTATATTGAATTGAAAAGCGTACAAAGACAACATATCAAATGTTGAAACTGTGAAATTTCTATTGTTTTTGGAAAAATACATGCCCATTTTGAATTTGATGGCAGTAACACGTTTCAAAAAAGTTGGGACAGGAGCATGTTTACCACTGTGTTGCATTGCCTCTTCTTTTAACAATACTCTGTAAGCGTTTGGGAATTGAGAAGACCAATTTCTGTTGTTTTGAAAGTGAAATGTTTTCCCTGAAAAATATATTGTCTGGATGGCAGCATATGTTTCTCCAAAACCTGCATATATTGTTCAGCATTAATGTTGCCTTCACAGATGTGCAAGTCACCTATGCCATGTGCACTAATGCTCCACCATATCATCACGGGTGCTGGCTTTTGAACTGTGCGCTGATAACATGCCGGAGGACGCGGTGTCCATGATTCCCATAAACAATTTAAATTTTTGATTCATCAGACCACAGGACAGTTTTCCACTTCACCTCAGTCCATCTTAAATGAGCTTGGGCCCAGAGAAGGCAGCTGCATTTCTGGATCTTGTTAATATATGGTTTCTGCTTCGCATGGTACAGTTTTAACTTGCATTTGTGGATGCAGCGACATACTGTGTTCACAGACAACAGTTTTCGGAAGTGTTCCTGAGCCCATGCAGTGATGTCCACTAAAGAATCATGTCTGTTTTTAAAGCAGTGCCGCCTGTGGGCCCGAAGATTACAGCCATCCAATATTGGGTTTCGGCCTTGTTTTCGGCCTTGTGTAGAGATTTCTCCAGATTCTCTGAATATTTTAATTATATTATGTACTGTTGATGATGAGATCCCCAAACTCTTTGCAATTTTACATTGAGAAACCTTTGCACTATTTGCCTGCACAGTCTTTCACAGAGTGGTGAACCCCTCCCCATCTTTACTTCTGAAATACCCAATCAGGTAACTGACCTTTTGCCAATTAACCTATTTAGTTGTGAGATTTTTCACCAGTTGTTTTTTAGCATTACACCATTTTTCCAGTTTTTGGTTGCCCCTGTCCCAGCTTTTTTGAAATGTGTTGCTGGCATCAAATGTCATTTAGTGGCATATTATTTTCAAGAAACAATAACATTTCTCAGTTTCAACATTTGATATGTTGTCTTTGTACTACTTTCTATTGAATATAGAGCTTAAATGATTTGCACATCATTGCATTCATCATTGCATTGTTTAACTTTACATTATACACAGCATCCCAACTTTTTTGGAAACAGGCTGGTATTATTTTTATTATTCCTATGTAAGAACTATATAAAAATCGAATACACATACAAGTTCAATAGGCCATTTCTGCAGGAATATGAGCCCAGCTAGCCAGGGAACCTGGGTGGGCATTTGTTCAGCAAGGCATCGGCTGACGTCGGGATCGCTCATACCACAGTACTAAGATCTATAATGGCAGTCTATTTAGGTCGGTCTGGGTACACACTCTGTCTGCTGCTCAGCTGGTTGTCTCAGTTCTGTTTTTTTTTGCTGTGGCTTTGGTCCTACGTACCTTGCTCATTGCCTTAGGTATTGCTATAATAAAATTACAGAGTTAATGTTGCTATTAGTAGTATTCTATACACAATCAGTTGATGGCGGTGAGTTACCCCGAAGGAACAGGGACATTGTATGTGTATTGTTGAGCATTATTTCTCTAATAAATAGTTAAACCAAGATATGGTGTTTCCTGTCTGAAATGCATTTAAAAAAAGTAGTGAGCTGAAAGAGACACCTAGCTTCAAGAATCAGGTGCATTTCTGTAATTGTTTCATTGAAAATTACATTTCTATCTCAAGGTTAGGTTTCAAGAAGAATGTTTCCTCCAACTTTTTGTCTGGGCTTGGCTCCTTCTTTTTTTTTTGAAAGATCCTAAACTTTCACTAGCAACTGTACTTACATGAGAGGATGTATCAAATAGAATGCCATTTACTACACAACATTTCTCATAGTTTTGAACTCCACTGGGAACAGTATTTAATGGGAATTCAGATTGGACAACATCTGAGGAGCATTGCTTATTTAATCAGGATTAAACGCTTATACAACCCTGCCTTCAATGTGACAGCCAGATAGACACTTCACCCCTGCCTGCCACGAATAGAAACCATGAATACATCTGTCTACTTTGTATTGACTGACTACACCTTCTTTAGTATTAATTACAAGTGGGAAATTACTTTGTTCATCCATCAAACAATTTCCCCTCTCCTTGTCAAATGTAATTTGGAGACAATGCGAAAGGGTCAAAGAGGTGATTTTTTTTTTAAATACTCTATTTTGTTAACAGACATTGCATGAAAAGAAGCTGGCCTGAGTTTTACAGTTTTTTTTTTCTTTTTCCAGTCTCGCACCATAGAACCAGCTACCTAACCCTGCTGTTACAAGGTTGAACCCCAGATGTCTTAAAGGAGGAGACGCAAATTATTTTGTCAAGGTAGATTAATAGCTACGATTAGAATGAGTAACCAATCTCCATCACTGTTCAAATGCATACAGTCAGCCAGATTGACAGGAGGGCAGTGTTTAGAAATTGTGACCCAAATGTCACCCAAATTGGATCTTGAGAAGTGCTAGACTATATAGGTAATAGGGTGTCATTGGCAAACCACCCACTGATTAAACAAATATGAGTCATGCAGTATAGTATATCTTAAAATAGATAAATACGTAATATCTGATGCAGAACTCATGTGTATATGCATATTTTATGCATATTGATTGGGCAGATAGCCTTGTGGTAAGACCATTGGGCCAGTAAAAGAAGGGATGTTGGTTCAAATCCCTGAATTGATATGGTGAAAAATCTAGTGTTTTGCCCTTGAGCAAAGTACTTAACCCCTCTTGCGCCTGTAAAGTTGGGCGTACATGACTGCCACAATTTTGTGATTCCAGTTTGTAATCAGGATGAAAACTAGTGAGACGTAGAGACTGTCATTATGTGAACAGGTCAGAGATGTACTGTTAATTGAAAATATTCAGCTTAAAGATGCATCTAATGATTTTTGCCAGTGGTTGTAAAAGTATGTCATGTATGTGCCAATAATAACTGCCCAATGTCGTCAAAACTACTCGTTTTCAAATGTGAAATTTTAGACTGAGGTACGACTGAGTGATCATAATTACTCCACAATGTGGAGTGGCCATTTATGTACCCCACCCACTCGTGCCTTAGTGGTTCAATAAACAACATACACATCCCGTCTGAACAGGGAGGTTTAACAAGAAACCAGGCAAGCCTAGTTCAGCCGGCCCGCATTAGAAATGTTTGCAACCTCAAGATTCGAACCCGGGTTGCCCATGTGAAAGGCTGTGTTGTTAACCACTACACCACGGAGCAGTACATTACCTGGCAGTCAGTATAGCCTCTTGTCTGAACAAATCCTCTTTTGCCATTGGCCATTTTAATAGTTAATTGATCATTCGTGAATGACATTGATACAGTTAAACTGACTAACGTTTCTTACTAAGTTTACCTCCACCACAAATAGCGGCTATGTATTGCGATTGCCACTGGCCGTTTTAACAGCGTATTAGCCAGTAATAAGCTTTACCGGTATCTACTAACTTACTGGAATAGTCATAAGAATTGAGCAATTGCTAGCGAGTCTGCCAAAGCTATTTCATTTCATGGCATAATAACATATTGTGTTCTTTCATGCCAAAACAATGCACTTTCTCTTTCATTCGTGAATGACATTTATACAATAACTATCAATAAAGGTGACGATAACTAACTTTTTCATCAAGTGAAAAGACGAGAGAATTGTGGAATCTAACAGAAATAATTAATAAATGTCGTTGCTCTCAATAGATTCGCATTTAGGTCTTCCACATGAGAGCCACTGTCTTTAACCACTACGCGACGGCATTACACGTTTCAGCAGTCGCTAGACTCCATTGAGGATTGTGTAAAACGGACTAACGTTTCTTATTAAGTTTACCTCAAACACAAATAGCGTCTATGAACTATTGCTTTTGCCACTGGCCGTTTTAACAGCTTATTAGCCAATAATCGGCTTACTAGTATCTACTAACGTCCTAGGAATAATCATAAGAATTGAGCAATTGCTAGCGTGACTGAAGATGAACTATTCCATGCCAGAAACAGTCGCAATATAACCGTATATAGTTTCAGGTTTCGGTTTTAGCCAGCGAAGTTTTCCGTCAATACGGAATAATTCACAATACATACTTCACTTCGCCTGCGAGGAGATACAAACTCGGGACCTATAGGTCACGAGTCCGCTTCTCTAACCACTACACTATTTAACAAGGGATATTTAGTCACTCACTCACTCACTCAGTAAGAGACATTCGCTCTTCTTAGCCGGCTCCGTTTGCACGGTCCGGCAAAAAAAGTTATTTGTAAAGACACAGAAAGCATCTTTAATCAGTCACTTCAGAGGAGCAGTACCTGATTGATTATATAATTATATAAATCTTATCCAGTTTGTATATGTTTGGCCTTAAACACTGCACCACACCCTGAGAACAACATCCATACCGCGAAGCATGGTTAGTGCTGCGACAAAATTAAGTGATCCCCAAGTTGCATTGGTTAAAATCAAGTAGGTAGAATCAGTAGAATCAGGTGAGTAAATAATTGGGTACCAAGTGAACCAGTAAAAGGATGAGTCTTTTGAAAAGAGTTTAGATTGGACTCTTATAAATAGAGACAATAAACCACGTTGGTTTGGTGTTACCAATACTTCCTGAACATTACAGTAGACGACGCCTGCACGTGATCAGCTCAGGAAGTTATGTCACATTGGCTCAGCCCTGTGTCCAGAGCTGTTGGCGGTGCTCAAATGAGTTTTGGTGGCTGGTCTTCCCTGCTTCCAGCCTCTAATGTCCACTGCTGACATTATTCTAAGTCTTTCTCAGATGGGGGCTATCTCTGCTTGGAAGGAGTGTGGGGTTGATGGTCATTGAATAATGTCGCGCCTTGGTTGTCTCGGTTGCATCTCTGTTTTGTTGGGCTGGCCGATTTTCTCTGCGTTAGATGACCTCCACACATGCCTGCTCCATGCTTGCCTTCGCCCGATCCGGCCTACATATTTGGATGATTGGCTGATAGTGGTGGAGTAATACCTGCAGGTACCTTTGATCCAGATTCAACTGTAAACTTTTGCGACTGTCTTTGTCTCCTTGGCATGACGGCTTCCCTCTGGCTATCATAGAAGCTTTCGGTTCAACGTTGCCTGCTAGCCAAACACCTGAATCCACCACTCAGCCTTTATTGGTATCTTGAGATGTTTCACTTGTGTCTCATGGGGTGGGACAAGCAATGGTATTTCGGTGAGGATGATTTGGTCAGTGCCACAGAGTTCACACCACCTCATTTACCTGAAAATTTCAGCTATTTTGGTCTAGCACTTTAGCATTTTTTTCACACTCCCTGTTGGGACATCATGTCCTGGTCAGGACCAACAACATGACAGCAATGGCGTATGTCTATGGACAATATATGGACTGCGCTTCCCCTCTCTGTTGACTGTGGCACGCTCAATGTGGATTTAGAGCAATAGCCACTTCCTGTCACTGCATGCGGTTTATCTCTCCGGGTTTCTTAACCTAGGAACAGATCTCCTCAGGGAGGCCCCTTCATCTTGGAGGTTTCAACCCTCAGGGGTGGAGCAGAACTGGCAAGGCCCGCGTTGATCTCTTTGCCTCACGGGAAAACATACACTGCCTGCTGTTTTTCTCGATAAGAGATGTTTGGAAATCCCTGTGAGCACAGTCAGATCAATAATCAGGAAGTGGAAGCTGCATCACACCTCACAGGCACTGCCAAGAAAAGGCTGTCCTTCAAAACTCAGCGCTCAAACAAGAAGCAGACTTGTGAGATAAGCCACAGAGAGGCCAACAATCACTTTGAAGGAGAAAATTCAGTGGGTAGGAGTAAAGTTAAGCTGCACCGGTCAACCCTATCAAGAGCTCTGCATAAAACTGGCCTGTATCGAGGATGGCAAGAAAAAAGCCATTACTCAACAAGTACAATCTGAAAGCATAAGAGTGAACCAGCTATGATATGCGAAAAGTCTTTGTCGTCAGATGAGACGAAGATGGAGCTTTTTGTCCAAAACTCAAAGCACTAACCTAACCCATGCCTCAACCCACTCCATCCCTACAATGAAGTACAATAAATTTGAAAAGTTTTCAGACCCCTTCACTTTTTCCACATTTTGTTACCGCCTTAATTTAAAATAGATTAAATAGAGCCACATCCATCTACACACAATTACACATGTTTTTCAAACATTTCAGCATTGAAAAAAAAGAAAATATCTACATAAGTATTCAGATGCTTTGCTTTCACACTCGAAAATGTCTGCAGCATTGAAAGTCCTCAAGAACACAGCAGCCTGAATCATTCTTAAATAGAATAAGTTTAGAACCACCAACAGCCTTCCTGCTGTATAGTTGGCTACAGAATTTATTTGGTATCCTTCCCCAGATCTGTGCCTAACACAATCCTGTCTCAAAGCTCTACAAACAATTCCTTCCACCTCATGGCTTGGTTTTTGCGCTGACATGCACTGTCCGGGAACTTCTGTAGACAGGTGTGTGGCTTTCTAAATCGTGTCAAATCAATTGAGTTTGCCACAGGTTGACTCCAATGAATTTGTAGAAATCTCGCAAAGATGATCAGTGGAGAGTGTATGCACCTGAGATCAATCTCGAGTGTCATTGCAAAGCATCTGAATACTTATATAAAAGTGATATTTCAGTTTTTTATGTTCTAATAGATTTGCAAGAATTTCTAAAATACTTTTGCTTTGTGATTATGACGTATTGTGTGTAGATTGCTGAGGGGGAAATAATGTAATACATTTTAGAGTAAGGCTGTAATGTAACAAAATGTAAAAAAATGGTTCTGATTACTTCCCGGAATGTACTGTATGGTGGTGGCAGCATGAAAGTATGGATCAAAATACAGGGAAATACGTCAAGGAAACATTCAGTTGGCTTAGATTGGGCCAAAATCACTTTAACACTACAGTGTAAAAATAATGTTCTGCTTTAAAATAAAACTACACAAATATTTTAATCAGCTTTTTGAGTATTTCCAACAAGAAGAAATGTTGTGATTGTAGTGTTTCACAAACAGAAATATATTAAGTACCAACAACTTACAGCAAGCCAGAAGTAAATATATAAGGCACATACACTGATGAGACAAAACGTTATGACCACCTGCCAAATATGCTTTTGGTCCTTCCCGTGCCACCAAAAAAGCACTGACCCACCGAGGAATGGACTGGACAAGACCCCTGATGGTGTCCTGTGGTATCTGGCACCAAGACATTAGCAGCCGAGTCCTGTAAGCTGCGAGGTGGAGCCGCTGTGGATCGGACTTGTTGGTCCAGCAGATCCCACAGATGCTCAATTGGATTGAGATCTGGGGAATTTGGAGGCCAGGACAACATCTTGAACTCTGCATCATGTTCCTCAAACCATTCCTGAACAATGTGTGCACATTATCCTGGTGAAAAGCCCCTGCCATCAGGGAATACCATCGCCATGAAAGGGTGTCACTCGTCTGCAATCATGTTTAGGTAGGTGGCACGTGTCAAATTGACGTCCACATGAATGCCAGGACCCAGGGTCTCCCAGCAGAACATTGCCCAGAGCATTACATTCCCTCCACTGGCTTGTCATGTGATGTAAAAGAAAACGGGACTCAACAGACCAGATTACCTTCTTCCACTGATCCAATGTCCAGTTCTGATGCTCGCATACCCATTGTAGGTGCTTTCGACTGTGGACAGGGGTCATCATGGGCACTCTGACCGGACTGTGGCTACGCAGCCCCATACGCAGCAGGGTGCGATGCACTGTGTGTTGTGACACATTCCTCCCATAACGATTATTACAATTTTTGGTGACTTATGGCACAGTAGACCTTCTGTTGGTTCAGACTAGATGGGATAGCCTTCATTACCCTCACGCATCGATGAGCCTTGGGCGACCAACACCCTGTCTGTTTGTGGTTTGTCCCTCCTCGGACCACTGTATGTAGATACTCACCACTGCTGACTGGGAGCACCCCATAAGCCTTTGCAGTTTCAGAGATCCTGTGACCAAATCATCTGGCAATAACAATTTGGCCCTTGTCAAAGTTGCTCAGGTCTTGACTCCTGCCCATTTCTCCTGCATCCTGCATCATACACGTTGACTACGAGACTACGACTGTTGGCTTAACAATCTAATCTACCCAGTCCTTGACATGTGCCCTTGTTAGGAGATGATCAACGTTTTTCACTTCACCTGTGAGTGGTCATAATATTTTGTCATAATAGTGGTCATATTCATGGCTTACATCCAACATTTCGAAAAATCATTTTAAAATCGACAAATGTTGAATGAACCACAATCCTCTAAGTACACGGCCCCATGGCAATTATTTGGTAGAACTTAAAAAAATTAAAACAATTGACTCAATTAAATAAAATTCATGCAAGTATTATGAAAAGACAGATGTCACAGATGTTTAATTTGTTTTACAAATATTTCACAACATAATACCAATGTCACCTTACAATAAGTGATTTTAAAACAAAATTTCAAACTAAACCATTGATAATAAAGTTTGACATTTGGTGTGGAGTCTGAATACTTTTGCAAGCCACTGTATGTACCGTATATATCCTGTTTAATAATAGATCCCCCTCTTAATATGTGCATTTTAATGTGCAACTGTCTACGAACTTCGGAAGAGTTCAGACAATTTCATAAAGGAAATATACTCTACTATACCTAACTCGATGTATAGTATGTGAAGTAACATACACCCCCTCTTGATAATGTTATATTTCATTGCTATGGAATAAGTAGCATCCAAAGTACTCCAGTTGATTGAATAGAGCCTTAGGCCTCGAATGAATATGTGATAACAGGTTTCTTTTCTCTTTTTTACATCAGTTTCACCAAGCACTGAACCCATGGCATGTTTGACTATATTTTGTTTAATTTGAAATTTCTTCTATCCCAAGGGCTAATCTTCAAATGAGTCCTCACGTTTAGTTTGGTTATTTCTCCTTGTGAATATGCTCTATGACACAATTGACATAGATTATAGATTGTACCTGTAAGAAAATTCACAATATGGAGTCTTGAAATGTCAGAACCATAAAACAGGAGAGGAGATTTACACAGAATGTATTCTATTAAGGAAAGGAGATTCTCACATACCCTACTTACTTTTTCAGAATGCAACCACTGTTTCTTATTTTGCTTGGAGCAAGGACTGATATCTGTGAATTTGCATATACATGCATTTGCCTAGATCCAATCAAACATCAAGGAGCAGACACAATACCAGAATTTAAACCAGAATACCAACCAATTCTCTTTATTACTAATACATAAAGCCCCGAGCCTCAGGATGGGAGGGGACGTGGAGAGCATCAATGCTTTATCTTCGTAACAGATAACATTAAATCCCACAGAGAACTTTTAAGCAGTTACCTTATTGTGTCTCAAGGCATATTAGACAACCAAGACATAACAAAATTGGACAAAGTAAAAAAAAACAGATGTGGTGCAGGTTAACTGTCATGCCATTACAAGACTGATTTCTAGTATATGACGGTACCTGCACAAGTTCAGGTTAGCGTCCAATTTATTGCATTCCAATTCAATAAAATTAAGAGCAATAACTGTCTAGGGATACAGTGCCCTCCATAAGTATTGGGACGGGAAAGTCAAAATTGCTATTTTTGCTGTGCACTCTAGGATAATACAATTAAAAGATGAATATGAGGAAAAATACAGAATGTCACCTTTTATTTCTGCCCGTTTCAACACATGTATTTCTACCAACTAAGGATAACTGCTCTTTCAGAATTGCATCCCCCCATTTAATGCAAGTATATTTACAGTAGTATAAAAGTATAAAAGCTAGTATTTCGTCGCAAATCACTGATGATGTAACAGTGTGTCTGCAACCCACTGACATCACTTGTCATTTGAGGAAAAGTTCCGTCAAGTTGGATGGGTGACATTTGACATACAGCAATTTTCAACTCTTTCCACATTTTCTCAAGTGGATTGAGGTCTGGACATTGACTGGGTCACAAAAGATCGTTCACAGACTTGACCTGAAGCCACTACAGTATTGTCTTGTCTGTGTTTTTCAGGTCGTTGCCGTACTGAAAGATGAATTTTCACCCCAGTCTGAGGTCCTGTGAGCTCTGAATCTAGGTTGTCTTTAAGGACCTCTGTATTTTGCTCTGTTCATTCACCCCTCCATCCTGACCAGTCTCCCTGTCCCTAACTCTGAGAAGCGTCCTAATGGCATGATACTGCCACAACCATGCCTAACAGTAAGGATGGTTGATCTCAGGATGATGTGCGGTGATAGTCTTGAGCCAAAAAAAGCTCTATTTTTGTGTCATCAGAATATAGAATCATTTTCCACATGCCATCTGATAAACTCTAGTTTGTTTTTTCTTTCTTTTTGCCACTTTCCCATGAAGGCCACTTTTGTGAAGCACCTGTGCTATTGTTGCATTATGCACAGTGTCTCCCATCCCAGCCGTGAAAGACTGTAACTCTTGCCATAGGCCTCTTTGTGGCCTCCCTGACTAGTGTCTTTCTCATCCGGATACTCAGTTTTTGAAGTTGCCATGTTCTAGACAGAATAAAGGACTTCGCTGTGCTCAGGGGGTATTCATTGCCTTTGAAATGTTCTGATTGGTGCTTTTGAAAAGTCTTATTCTGCATTTGCTTTGAATGTACCTTTGTCTTCATGATATAGTTTTCGTTTGGAATTGTACTAACCAACCATAGGATCAGCCAGAGACAGATGTATTTAACCTGAAATCATATGACTCACCTTAATTGCACACAGATGGACTCTATTCAACTAATTACATGACTGCTAAAGATAATTTGTTCCTTCACAGCTCGTTCAGGTGTCATAGTAAAGGGGATGAATATGTATGCAATTAATTATTTCTGTTTTGTATTTGTAATTAATTTAGAAGATTTTGCAGATTTTATTTTTCACTTTGACATTATGGACCTTTCTGTGTTGATCCTTGGCAAAACTCCTATCTAAATCCACTATGATTTTATGTTGCCACACAAATGTCCAACTGGAGGGTATACTAAGAGGCACTGTATGTGATGTCTATCCTACACTATGACTTACCCTGAACTAACCTAAACCATGTACAGCTACTTTTTTGCTGCCTGGCTTAATGTATAATTTGTTCCCATTTCAAAGATGACTTGCAAGAATGACCAATGCCAGAGCACAGTGACTACAACTGCTTCTATTAGCGTACACGGCCACTCAAATTCACATCAAAATCTGTCCATGCAGATTGTCCCAAAATCTTTCCCAACACTGTTGAACTTGGCAATAATGAAATGGAAGTTGAAAAGAGAGAAGAGGTGAAAGTTGGGGTGTATTAAACATGAAATGGGAGATAGTAGAAATATGAATCATCCTAAGACTTCAGAGTGCATTATTAGGGCACACTTTCAACAGGGCTCTTGGTAGGTCTCATTATATGGGGTATCAAACCAGAACAAAACTTACTTCTCCTAACTATGTGGAGGAAGTGGATTGGAAAATTAAATGGAGAAAAAAAAACGTGATAGGACAGAACAGCCAGTGCCATAGTTTGTCACCACTAGGCCTCGACCCTGCTCATGCTCTCACACTAACAAGTCAGCTTTTTGTATGTGTCCCAAATGGCACTGTGTGCCTTTTATTGTAAACCAATTCGCATGGAGCATATTGAAAGCAGCGCACTACTAAGGGGAAGGGGGTGTGTTTGGGAATGCGTTCAGTGGCGTGCAGTTCCTTCACATGGTCTTTCATTTCTCATCATTGATTGGAATTTAAAGTCTTGAGTTTACCGGCAACGTATTAATACGATTATCTTAAATGGCTTGGTTTTCAATGACCGAGTGGCACAGTGTTTCATTTCATTTTAAATAACTTGATGTTCTGCAAAGTTCACTGTACTGTTGTAAGATGAATAAGAACTTTATTGTCCAATGTATGTGGATGTCCAAAGGAAACTTTTGGATTGTTGGAGATGTTTTTTTTTCAGGTATGGTTTGGTCTAAGAATGTACAATATGAGATGGCATTTTACGATTCAACTGATTGGTTCCCCACAGCAAACAATCCCCATTTAAGCCTGCTCTCTCTACATTCTATAAGGCTATGCAATAAAAAACGAAATGCTCTCCCTGATCATTGAATGACTGCAGTGTTACAAGCTTAGAAGGAAGTGGAATCCATCTTCTTTGCTTTGACTAATTAGTACATGATTGTTTGAAATCGTTGTCCCTCGCTGAGTGTTAACATTAACGTCCATCAATAATGACATCTTGATTTGCTGCTCTTGCAATGATACCAGATTCAGAAGATCCACACAAAAGCTACCGCCTATCCCAAAAGGCACCCGTTTCTCTTTTCAAGTGCACACATTGTGAATACAGCCCTGTGGACCCTAGTCAGAATTAATTTATTATAGGGAATTTTATTTGGGCCAAATCCAGAGAGCTGTCTACAAAACAGGCCTTTATTTTTTATCCTTTGTATTGTTTTTGGTCCTACATCCAAAGACAACATTTACATCTGTCAAACAACAGGATTTGATTTGCATAAACATCAGACTCTTTTTCTTTCTTTGCCTGTGTTGGTCAGAAAATATGCATACATTTGCATTTCAAGGTTGCAATTATAAGAAGACATTGGCTGTTTATGCAAAATGTTTAAATTATTTTAAAGTATGAGCATTTATCATGTGTTTTGATTAGTTATTCTACTTTATCTGTTCCCATAATTTGTGCATTTTGGCATCCGCTAAGAGCTGATTAGGAGTGCATTATAATAAATATGAATGTGATGAGTGATATGATAATGTACAGATGTGATATAAAACAATGACAATTTAAGTCACTTAACACCAACAAATGAACTTCAATTTTGTTTGAATGTGGCCATGTCTGATACAATAGTTAGTGGGTGCTGAAATGTAAAAGCATGAAGCGTTCAGGTGGTGAACAAAATATCAGCAATGCTGAAAGGGGAAAGAACATGATTTGAATTCACTCAGGGACTCCTGCTGCAATCACACAATGGAATGAAAATAACGTCCTATTAGATGTGTTTTATGGATTACTTTATGATTGACTGTGTTTTTATTGCGAAATTCCTTAACTTCAGTTTTGTTGCAGTTTCTGTTGCCATTAACATTACAATTTACGTGCATTGTAATCATTTCAAAGCCTGTGTGTCACCCTTGCTAGTTTACCCAGACACAATAAGATCCAGTTTGCATGATTTTAGTTTGCTGGCATGAAATATTGTGACTCAACATGGGCCTTCTGAGTAAATATTAGCTTATTATTACGGTGATGGAGAATTATAGTGATGGAGAAGAGAGTAAATCAGGTGCGAACAGACACAACTGAAATCACACAATGTGTAAAACTGTCATGGACGAAGATTTAACAGAGAAAGTTTTTATATTACTGGAAACTAAAATAAGCTAACTTTCTTTAAACGTTATGGTCTTTCGCCAGTCCTATGAGCTGTAAGGCTCCAGGGTTGGGGAGTAACGGATTACAACAAAACAGTGACTGTATTCAGTTACGGAATCATCAAAAATATTGGAACCGGATTACATATACAATTGTGCTCAAAAGTTTGCATACCCTTGGAGAATTGTTAATATACAACTTCGGAAAAAATTAAGAGACCACTGCATCTTTTTCTTTCCTTTCCAAAAAAGTCGAAAAGGAAAGTTTTGAGTAAGGAAGAAGCGTTCAATTTGCAGTGGTCTCTTAATTTTAACCCTTCTGTTCCTCACTCAAAACCTTTTCGACTTTTTTGGAAAGGAAAGAAAAAGGTGCAGTGGTCTCTTAATTTTTTCTGCAGCTATATGTACCATTTGTAATGAAAACACGAGTGAGCAGGCAAAACACGTCTTTTATTTCTTATGGGATTCACATTCAACTGTAGGTCATAACAGAATGGCACAGTCATGAAACAAAACATGCCAACAAAGAAAAAAATGAACTGACCCCTGTTCAAAAGTCTGCATACCCTTAGTTCATAATACTGTGTATTGCCCCCTTTAGCGTCATTGATAGTGTGCAGACTTTTGTAATAAATGTCTATGAAGCCCCAAATTCTTGCAGGTGGTACCCATTCGTCGGCAAAATGCCTCCAGGTCACGCAAAGTCTTTAGTCGTCTTGCATGAAGTGCACTTTTGACATCTCCCCAGAGTGGCTTGATGATATTAAAGTCAGGAGACTGTGATGGCCACACCATTTTCTGCTGTAACCACTGGAGGGTCAACTTGGCCTTGTGCTTAGGGTCATTGTCGTGCTGGAAAGTCCAAGAGCGCCCCATGCGCAGCTTTCGTGCAGAAGAATGCAAATTGTCTGCCAGTATTTTCTGATAACATGCTGCATTCATATTGCTATCAATTTTCAATTTTCAAAGATTCCCTGTGCCTTTAGAGCTCACACACCCCCAAAACATCAGTGAGCCACCACCATGCTTCACAGTGAGGATGGTATTCTGTTCACTATAGGCCTTGTTGACCCCTCTCCAAACTTAGCGCTTATGGTTGTGACCATAAAGCTCTATTTTGGTCTTGTCACTCCAAATTACAGTGTGCCAGAAGCTATGAGGCGTGTCAAGGTGTTGTCGGGCATATTGTAACCAGGCTTTTTTATGGCATTGGCGCAGTGTAGGCTTCTTTCTGGCAACTCAACCATGCAGCTCATTTGTTCAAGTATTGTCGTATTGTGCTCCTTGAAACAACCACACCATCTTTTTCCAGAGCAGCCTGTATTTCTCCTGAGGTTACCTGTGGGTGTTTCTTTGTATCCCAAATTCTTCTGGCAGTTTTGGCTGAAATCTTTCTTGGTCTACTTGACCTTGGCTTGGTATCAAGAGATCCCTGAATTTTCCACTTCTTAATAAGTGATTGAACAGAACTGACCATTACCTTGTTATGCAGGTCTTTTGACAGTTGTTTTCTGTTCCCCATGACTCAGTATCTAGCCTGCTCAGTCCATCCACGTGAGAGCTAAGAAACTCATTGACTATTTATACACAGACACTAATTGCAATTTAAAAAGCCACAGGTGTGGGAAATTCACCTTTAATTGCCATTTTCACCTGTGTGTGTCACATTGTGTGTCTGTAACAAGGCCAAACATTCAAGGGTATGTAAACTTTTGATCAGGGCCATTTGGGTGATATCTGTTATCATTATGATTTTAAAAGGAGCCAAACAACTATGTGATAATACATGGCTTCATATGATCACTATCCTTAAATAAAATATATATTTTTTGCATGATCAGTCATATTTTCAAAATCAATGCCAACATTTCACAATTTCTGCCTGGGTATGGAAACTTATGAGCACAACTCTACTTTTGAAGAAAAAAAAACATTGATTTTGTCTTGGATTTCTTTAAATCAGAAAGGATGTGTGGGCAAATGGTATTCCATCAAAAAAAGGCCTTACAGACATTATTCACTAATTTTTGGGGGTTGTGCTAGCTGTAAAAAAAATTCCACTTTTGAATTTAAACTTTTAAGAACCACTAAGGTATGGACAATAAGCTATGGGTATCTCCATGTCTTTTTCTACATAATTACAAGGCTAATCTGAGCAGGACATTTGTGTACACTTCAGAATGAACCCTACTGCTGCCATCAGCAGTTACATCATCAATGAAGACGTGATTAATGAAGACAAGTCAGACAGTTCCAGTTGCAGGTGTACATACCCAGAACATATTGTATCACCCGGTACTCTTATTTTCAGAGATACGTTGGCCATTGCTCTGGTACATGGTAATATGTCTTATATTACCCCCAAATGTCTTTCCAGAACTTGACATTTTAGCTGGTGTACAGTATTTATCTGCAAATGTCATAATGGTGAATATTCCTTGGTCATCTACTTTGAACATTGTTGGTCTACTAGATAATTTGCTGACCTAACCAGTACTTTCTTCTAAACCCTTTAACATGTACAATCACATCAGTGTGATCGTGCTAGAGTGGTCCCTGAAGCGTATGATCACGCCGGTGTGATCATGCTGGAGTGGTCCCTGAAGCGTACAATCACGCTGGTGGGATTAGAACGTATCTTTAGAACGCATGATTAGAACATCTGTTTAAGGCATCCGTACCTCAGGTGCGTAGATCTAGGTCCGTAAGTGGGAAGGGGTGGAGTCTTGCTTTTTGTTCCGCTGATTTTAGAACACCTTTTTGATAAAAGCATAATTACATTTCACCGAACGTTGGAGTCCGCCTAGTAGCGAAACAACCATTACATGGGCTAGATGGTGAGTGCGACAGTAGCTCCAACCCGGGTGTCCCTTGCACTCTTTGGCTGTGCTGAGGATGTTTTTACTTCCGTATCTGAATTGTTTATATAGGCCTATGCCTAGCGATATCTAGTTGTCCGTTTCTTTTTTTTATTTAAAGAAATCAAAACATGTCTACTACCACTTTCGAACATCTCAAACTGCTCTTTCATCCGGAAACAGAAAAAACTAATTGAAAAGAAAAACCTCCCCACTGCTCCTACAGCACATGCAAGTTAACGCACACGTCATCTACGTTGTTCGCGTAGCGTTACTTTTGAGGGGCCTCCGAAAAACTGCACTGCATACTGTACATCTTGGCTCTGAGAAAACCTCACGTATTTATGAAGAAAAACAACACTATAATGTGCGTTGATGCTTCGTTGGTTCCATTTGCGTGGGGTATGTCTGAGCCATTGTGAGTGATGCTACAATCACTGGTCGGTCTGACTACGCTGTTATTCAATTATATTTACCTCAAACTGTCTAACTTCATGTCCTCAATGTGAAAAGTTAATTTCATAGCGGAAATGTTTAAAAATGTACATAGGGGTTCTTATCCACAAATCTAATCCGATTATAAAGGGTAACGTACCTTCGTTCCTGCTCTTACTGCAGCCAACACATGGTCATTTTTAGGTCAAATAAACATGATATGGCTAACACAAAAATGCATTCAATTAGCGCCGAGTATATACAACTTATCAAACTCATAAGTGAATTTTTCCAGGAATTATTAGAAAAACGTGGTCTTATCAAAGACTATATTTAAACTTTTTAAAGCAGATGAATCACATTATACCATAAACGTTCTGACAGTTGAACTGGCTAGATTAACACATCAGGGAAATTATTGTACCCAGAATTACATGATTTGCCACACCGCTCTGGGAGTTTTTTTGCCACAGTTGGTACATAGACAGAAATTGGATAGTCCGATAACTGAGCCGTGGGGAACACTGGAAGTGAGAGCCCATGAGAGCCCTTCCATTACTACTTTACATTACTAGTAGTTATTTTATAAGATTTGTAATGTGTTTTCACATGTTGCTGTGAAGTTATCTTTTGTAGAAACTATTTTTTCTGTTCATTTGTTAATGAAGTATACATATATAATAATTGCTCTTAGGTAAATATAACTTTAAGTAACGCACTATGTGGGTGCAAACTAATTACGAGTACCCCTCAAGACATTTCATTTTAAACACCTATATATTGCATTACACCTAGTACTTATATTGTACTAATGTAATTATTACACAATCTATGTTGTACTCATGCATTTATTTTCTCACTTGGGTGGCCCTTTAGAAGTTTTAAAATGGCTAGGTTGTTTGGCAGGGAAACGAACTATAAATATTGCGTGCAAGTTAGTACTCCTCAAGATACACACCATTTCAACTAAATATTGTATAACACTAAATAATGACATTATGTGTTGGTGGTTATTAAATGTACTCTGGGATGTTCTAGTGTGTTTATCCTCTCATTTGCTTTGCTGGAAGTCTTGAAGTATCAGCCAGGTTGTTTGGATGGGTAATTTACAAGTAGACAATAATTACTAGTTCATACCACTCAACTCAAGATACACTTAATTTTAATTAGCTAAATCCTTGGTACCACCTAGTTTTTACATTACACTCATGCAGAGTGTACTATACTTTGGTGTTCTAGTGGATTTATCCTTGGACTTGGATGACAAGGTTCAGGTTGTCATAATGGACAATTTATACAGAAGTTATAAGTAAATGTTTAATTATAAACTGGTATGACAGTATGTAGTCCAGTCAATTAGGTTATCAGAGCTGTTTTTTGGATCCATCCAAATAACTTTTGCGGGGCTGCGAGCAACAAAATGAAATTAAGATTTTTAAGATTGAGCATTTACCAGAAGGTTAATTAAGCCTCCAACCATTCTAGTCTACTGTAGGTAACCTAGCACATCTGTCCATGAGAGATTACAACCTTGTGACAGTTGTTATGGAATTGGATGCAACTGACAAGAAATTAAACACTACATGAATTGAGTTGAAATACTCCATTTCAGTTGGCAAACACTTATAAAATGGTTTGAGCAGGATGAACAGGGGTGCGTTTGAAAACTCCAGAAATACGAAATAGAAGAACATTTGTAACAAGCATTTGTCTTTACCTCTGTAATACCAAATTACAGATAATTACATGTTGTCAGTATGGTGTAACAAACATATGTAAATACACAGTAATAAAGACCCTTTAAAATGAAGTGTTACCAACATTTTACTAATTACTATTTTAACATTACTAATTATAATGTTAAAAAAAAATCTTAAATTAAAATCTGTCACATTATGCATTTAGTAATGACAGGATGCAGGATGCATTGTTCACATACAGTAAAACATTTGAATGAAATTAGAAATGTATTTTATAGATAGAACTACATGAATAGGAAAAGGATAACTGCGCACACCAAAGCACATCAAAGATGACATTAACAATAGCTGATAAAAGACAGCCCTTATGCAGTTTTTGTACCATAGCCTTCTGAATTAGCAGAGATTACTTTTATTTCATTACAATTGTAACATGGGATTGACTTGCCCAAGGGTTGATGGTTCAGAATTGTCCGAATGAAAGTGGATAAGAAATATCAACCATCCTAAAACCTGAGCTGAAATGTGATGGCAACTGTAACTGGTTTGTTTTTGAAAATACAAGAAAACCTGTTTCTTTGGGATGGTAAACCTCAGAAGTACAGTGCAAAGGCATGAACTAAATTGTGCGCTACACTGGGTCCCCTGGACCAGGATTGAGAGCAACCGCTCTATACTATTGATCAACCCTGCACAACACAATTCCTTGAGATTCTACTGTCCTCTAGATTTTCACTCTAACCACGTTTGTAAATATTCAGATTTAGGTTATCAAGCATCTCATTATTAGGATCAGGTGTTGTAAATTAAGTTTGGACAGAAAATGTACAGGATGGTAGTTCTCCAGGAACAGGATTGGCCAGACCTGCTAGTTGATCTAGCGAGAGATTGAAAGGCACCTTGGTCAAGTCCGTAGGGTGAATAATTCTCGGGTTATCCACAGCAGGGTGAGCAACAAACCTGTGTTCAAAAACCAGCCCCTTTCCTTATCCACTTAGTTCATTTGTGTTATATTTGTGTGTGTTTTTTGCAGGTAGAGTACAATTGCATTTCTTATCTGGAGGTATAAATCTGAATTTCCAGGACAGCAGAATGTAAATGTAGTGTTATTTTTATGATTCAGTCAGAATTCATCAACATGTACTATTTTATCTTTGGTATAAAGTATAGTTGGCTTGCCGTAACTTTGCTCAGACAGAAACTTCGTGTTTCTGCATGTCTTTTGGATGGACACAGACTGATCTGCACGGCATAATTGCCTGCATTGCATTGTTCGGTTACGTTAGTCTAGTATATTTTAAGATGACAGCATAGCTATGCTAAGCTACTGATGTTTGAGTCATAGTGAGAGCGGAAGGCTTTCTAAATACAGCGCCAAACATTAATGAGACAACATAGTGCTGATCATGAGTCTCTGTCGGGTGCGAGTGTGTTTTTCCTTCATGTGACCTTTGAATACTCACATTGCAACTCATGTGCCATAGTTTATGGAAAGTTACTGCAAATGTCTAGATGTAACAACAAGGCTCACTGGAATAACGTATACTTCCCATCCAAAACAAAAATCGATGTTTAAGGTCAGAACTTTAAAATCTATGATATTCTCAAATTGAACTCACCAATCTTTAGTGAAATATTAAAGTTGACATGGCCAATATAGTAAAAAATGTATTTCCTTCCTTCTTTCTATTGTTTAATTCATGCAGAAACCCAACTAAGTGTGTCATGGAAGCTTTGTAAATGTAGTATCCATGTTGGCTTAAGCCCAGGCAGACGTCAGCAATCAAACGACACAGGAGGAATGTTGAATCTCTCTGTTAGCTTTAAAGGATTTGAGTAAACTCTGAAACAGTGCTTATTGCTCTGTTATCCACTTGCATTAATGAAAAGCATGTCCTGAATCTGTCAAGGGAGATTAGGTGAATATGATTACTATTGTCCTTTTGCCAATGTAGATTTCTATCCACTGGGATTAGTCAAGACATCGGGATGTGTATTACGTTCCACCTGCCAAGGTGCCTGAAGAAAGGTTGAGTTGCTGATAAGGATTTGAAATAAAGGGCCATCATCGGAGTTATAGTGTAGAGACATGTAAATTTACCTCTTCATGTCTGACCTTATGAAATCAAGAAGTAACATACAAATTAGCTTCTGTTACAAAGGCTGCTTTTATCTTTTAGGATGGTGTATACTTTTGAATAGCATAAAACATTGTTTCATTTTACCCTTTTGATTGGTCTTTCCGGGGTGGGAACAGTTATCCCCAAATCCCTTTGACATGTCAAAGGGATCCCAAAATCCCTTTGACATGTATTTCTGTTTTCTGAACATGAAGTTAAACATCATACTCTCGTAGTTTTATTAACAATAGTTATTGTATAGGGAATGTGACATGATCATCATAAAGCCGTAAATCAAGCACGATGATAGATGCAAACTGGAAAATAAAATTTGGATTAAGTGTCCCCCCAACCATCACTTAACATTTCGACCTGTTGTTGCATCTATTTAAATGCTTAATCTACTTGTATTTGTGGATTTGCAAATCAAATTGCATCTATTTGTGGTGAAAATCAGTGGGATTTGTTTTCCGTGGTTGTTTATTATACCATGTTGTACAATAATAGATGTTTTGTACTAAGAATGTTATCAAAGATGAACCCGGGGACAGGTACTCATCAGATATAAAAGGAAGAACTACTTATAAAAGAAGTGGAACAATCAACAGGATCAAAGTCCTCCTAAAGATTGATTTCAAACATTCAGCCGACAGATTTTTAATTTATTATTTCATCACAGGTGTTCATTGAAATGAGTCCTGAGTCTCAAGGATTTGGGCCAGCTGGAGGGATTTGATGAATAACCTAATAAAACATTTATACAAAAGTTCATTAACATACATGCATGCATGTATGCGTGTATTAAAAGGAAGA
Source organism: Esox masquinongy (assembly GCA_016801175.1). Classification (NCBI taxonomy): domain Eukaryota; kingdom Metazoa; phylum Chordata; class Actinopteri; order Esociformes; family Esocidae; genus Esox; species Esox masquinongy. The sequence continues at coordinate 70,206 of JACXGI010000537.1, forward strand.
GCCTCTATTCTAAGAATAATTGCTCACAAAGTCTCACTGTTTCTTTCCCTCTTTCTCACAGACTGTTGTCGGTGGTAATTTAATGTCTCAGAGTGTCGTGACTTCGGGACATGCATCCATATTTCGCCGGTGAGGATCGGGTCTAACTAGTTAGCCTGGCATCCTTTTTTAATTAGTATTTCCGTCTGAGGAATTATCAACTACTAATATAATGGCTCGATTCATCTCTTCCCACCATCTGGCGTGAGAGAAGTGCTCCTCTATTGCTGATAGTCTTCCCTGGTGCTGTGTTGGGGTAATAGGCTGTTCAAAGCCCCGCTCTGCTGCGGACAGATGAGCAGGGGTGGGGATGGAGCAGCTGTGGCTCAGCCTGTCACCTGCTGCCTGTCAGTGGAGGCACCTTAGTTCAGAGTCAACTTCAGGCTCGCCAGGTCTGCTGTCGGCAGCACGAGGAGGACAGAGCCTGGCAACCCAGCGTTCAGGCCTGGAGGAGAGAAGCATCATTAACTAAGGCTCTTGAGGGACAACATCTGGGAGTGGTCGGTGAGGTTGATGTTGAGTAAAGAGACAAGTCATGCTGTGCTGGGGTTTGTTTTATACCTTTGTCCTTCTATCGTGGTGAGTTTGGACATGCGGTTAACATGCACGCCGGAACAATAATAAATGCATACGTTAAGTGTGGCTACCGGGTTTTTATGTGCTTAAATAAATAAAGCCCAGACGCTTTCCAAGTACACAGTAATCGTGTCTGCGTACCTGTTGAGCGAGCATTTCACCTTTGCCCAAATAACCCATCCGACTGACAAATATGTGGCGTGTCAGTGAGTTAATTCAATAGCATGATCTTTAATAAAAGGCTGTGATGCTGTACTGTAATATGTTAAATTGTGTACACACCAGATACTGACAGTAGTTCTGATCCTCTCCCCTACTTTTTTAAGGCATCTGTGACCAACAGATGCATATCTGTACTCCCTGTCATGGGAAATCCATAGATTATGGCCTAATTAACTTAAATGGATGGATTTACTTATATGAACCAATAGTAGAAGTTGTTGAAACGTTCTACACATTTTTATTAAGTATAAAAATGTGTGCAATCACTACTGCAAGTTGCTTCGGATAACAGCATATTCCAAAATTTAGTATGTAAATGATGTCTTCTTGCCGGAAGAAAAGCAAAGATAGAGACATCCTAAATCATTTATTATTCTGCTGACACATATATGGCCAAAATCCTAAAAGCTGCCCAGACAAAACATCTTGAATAAATGTCTAGGCTGACCGTCTGCAGTATGCCTAAGAAACAAAGTGTTTTGCCTACTAATACATTAGAAACCGCAACCATATTTGCATTTCTGCAATACATTTGAACGGCTTTAGACTTATACAGTGCTCTGCAGGTCTTAGGGACCTGAAAGTCAAACTAAAGCCATTTATTTGTGTAAATAAATACTTACTACCCAAATAAATGGCTTAACTTTGACTTTCAGATGCCTAAGACTTTTGCACAGTACTGTACAGTTGATGAGTCACCTCCACGCCTTCAAGACTTGTGGCCTCCACTACAGGCGATCCATGTCCAATACTTTGCCTTCATCTCCTGCTCTGCAGTTCACTTCATAATGATTTTAGGGCTATGGGATTTGTTTTCATGTTAATGCCTGTTTTGGGATTGATTTATATCTTCTTGTTTTGTTGTTTTCCACAGCTTGATTTTACATCTTGATGCTTGCGCCATCTGAGACAGAGATTGATGAATATTTGTACCTTGGCATATGAATGCGATTTCAAAATTGTATAATAGAATGTACTTTAGTTGAATAGTTTATTTTGTTTTTGAATAAAGTAACTGTAAAGTAACTCATTCTTGGTCTATTCTTGTTTTTACATCTTCCTCCATCTGTAGTTATCCAACTACCTATGGAAATGAATCTATCTACGTCCTCTAGTTGATTGTTATTGATTGTTATGTGTGTTGTGCGTTTTGTTCATCCTCAAGCTTTCTAGTTGGCTCCTTTCTAGTTTGTGTCCTGCATCTGCTGAAGTACGCTAAAAGTGCCAGCATAACAGCAAAGTCCATATCATCTAATTGCTTTGTCAGGCTTCAGTGAATGCCAGTTTGATTATTGATGATTGTTTCTTTCTTTCTACAATCCACGCAAAAGAGAAAAAGAACAACAGAGCAAGTTTCCCTTCACCACGGTAAGGACCTCAAACTGGTCTCTCTCCAAGAAATTTGCACAGCATTCCTTGGTGTCACGATTGTAGGAGGCAGGACACAAGCGCAGAGGCGTATAAATAAACAGCTCTTTAATCAAAAGACTGACTTACATTCAATGCTTTGCTCTCAGGCACATAAACACGGAAACACACAGCACCAGTGACATTAAACAATGACTGACAAGAAACACTAGGACAGACAGAACTTAAATAGGGACTTAACAAGGGGTTAACGAGAGGGGAAACCAATCACAATGACGAGACTATACAGAAAAAGGAAAACTAGAACTAAAACACACAGAACATAGAACTGCAATGACCGGCATGGCACAGGCCGTGACTGGCCATTACACTTGGTAGGCGTTCATAATGTAGAACATTTTGGTAGGATCGTATACATTGTAAAACCAAGAGTCCTGAACATATTGCAAAAATACTTTTCTGTAACACCTTTTGATTGTGTAAATGCATTTAGAATATCAATTTTTATAGAATATCAATATCAAGTTTTAAACCCTAAACCCTGGCTGGGGTGTTGTTTAAATTGTGTAGGGTGTAATGGCTTGTTTGTATTTTTATGTACAGTGCCTTCAGAAAGTAATGAGACCCCTTCACTTTCTCCATGTTAATGTGTTATAGACTTAATTTATAATTTTTTATTTATTGATTTTTTACATTTTTTTTGCCATCAATCTAAACACAATACCCCATAGTGACAAAGCAAAAACCTGTTTTTTATTAAATATTGTCAGTTTATTAAAATATATCTCATGTACGTAAGTATTCAGACCCTTTGACATGACAATCAATATTGAGTTCAGATGCATCCTGTGTCCTTTGATCACCCATGAGATGTCTCTAGAACTTGAATGGAGTCTACCTGTTACAAATTCAATGGATTGGACTTGATTTTTGAAAGGCACACACGTATACATGATTTAGAAAGGCACACACCCATCTCTGAGATAGAATTGTGTCGAGGCATAGAGCGGGGGAAGGTCATAAAAATAAATAGTTAAAGCATGTATAGTTACCAGGAGTTCAGTGGGATCCATCAATGTGAAAGTATATGTTTGGAACACAACGGCTCCTCCTGTCACGTCCTGGCGCGTTGGTATGATCCAACACCCTCTCCCTCATTTGGAGCATGGACACCTGTTTGTTTTTATTACCCTCATCTGTGGTCCATATCACTGTACCTATTTAACTCTATTTAAATTCCTAATTTCCTCATCTGTCTTGTGGGTCATATAGATGCCATTCCTTTGTAACGGCTCACATCGTGGTTTCAGTTTATTTTCTTTAGTTCTGTTATGTTTTAGTTATATTTTTAAAGTCCTCTGCTTTCCATGCGCCTGTGTCCTGCCTCCTGCCTGCACTTACACTTCCTGGAGCTGGCTGTAGGGCCAAACTTAACAGGCAAGAAGGCCCTTGGTCAAGGAGGTAACTGAGTAGACAATGCCCACTCTAAAATAACTTCAGAGTTTCTGTAAAGAGATGGGAGAACCTGCCAGTAGGACATCCCTACGAAGCCCGTATCATCGATCAGGCCTTTATGGAAGCTGCTCCTGAGTAAAAGGCAAATGACATGCTGCCTGAAGGACTTGAAACCATGACGAAAAATAATCTGACACCAAAGTCGAACGATTAGGCCTGGTGTCCTGCAAAAAATAAGGTACCACTCATCACCTGGTTTACAACAACCCTACAGTGAATGTGGTGTTGAGAAAGCATGTTATGGGCATGCTTTTCAGGCAGCAGGGACTAGGGGACTGGTCATGTTTGAGGGAGGGATGAATTTAACCAAATACAGAGAGCTCTTATGAAAAAACAAATTACATTTTAAGTTGAGTCTATAGTAAACAAAAACATGCAGAAAGTGTTAGGGGTCTGAATACTTTCAGAAGAAAATGTAAGTTAGTTCTGGAAGCAGATCTGCCCTGACAATGGTAATTTTTTTGATTGTTTGAATTAACAAATCGTGGTGAGGCTTCAGTAAAAAGTATTTTGTGCTTTTGGCATTACCTATACGGGAATGTAATATATGGGCATACATGGCCATATACATTAAAAGGCTTAACATATATTTTAAAATACATGATCATATATGTTAATTACATATTTCAATCTGACATATTAAAACGGCCAATTCTTGTATATTTTGACATATATGTACATATATGTACTGTACATATGTGTTGATTTAACCAAATATATGTTTACAAATTTTATGCTCATGTAAGACATATAAGTTACATATATATATATTGCCATATATTGCATTTCCATATGGGTATTTACTCAAATTAACAAAATTAGTCAATATATTTGTTCTTTTGTCTGAAAAACTTGAAAAGATAGACAGTAAAACGAGTCATACTTTCCTTCATTGCATATAACCATGTTCTGCAGATAAGTTCTATAGTGCTGGCTTATTGAAAAATTTAGATGGGTAACCTTAGAATAAGCGTCTCTTCTTTAACATCTCTTTTTGATAAAAGTTTGGAAATGCAAAAGGGAAAGAGACATTCATTTGTCTACCTGATTCGCATAATTATTGGTTGTCGCTTACGATTATTTGCGGATAAGTTACAAAATAATTCATAATAGACACTGTATCCTTACTGCAAAAACAATGAATAAAGGGGAAAGAGCATATTTCCAGGTTCATGGTCATTTTACCAGTGACATGATTTTTTTAACAGGTGATCTGATAGTTAGGAAAATGTGCCTATTTGAATGTGAAAATCACGATCTGACATAACACTTGTATATTTGGAGATTTAAAAATGTTTCATGGTTACTTGTTACTTTTGAATAATGTTTAACAGAGACGTTTAGGACCCAAATGAGACATTTTGTTTACGCGAACAGAGCCACATGAGCCATCACTAGTGAAAAGTTCTACCTAGTAATATGAATATTGATTATTCCAATGTTTCAACTGAGCCTCTGGTAATTTCCGGTAGATTTCCTAGTGTCCACGTACCCAAGTTTAAAACCACTGACCTCACCTATGTAAACTGGAACAATGTAAATGGTGCCGCAAGTCAAACTCCATGCGAATTGGACACGTTCAGTCAAATTTTGGTACATTTTATAGTATAATATCAGTCAATCAGTGTGGATGAGGAAACAGTTAATAAACTTTAACATTTCTACTTGCAGAAAGGCCTGCTCTGATTATAATCATGAGGCCTCCTCCCAGATCTTTTCCGCTCTGGGAAATATTGGAAAGGAACTCAAATGTCCTCTCAACAGAAAAATAACGATGGGAAAGTACTGTAAACACACTTGTGTTAAACAGATGTTGTCCTGATTGGAAACTGCCTGGAGAAATCTCCTAATTATAGTGTTGTATTCTAAATGTCTTAGTGTAAGATATTACACACATTGCAATATCAAAATGCCTGATGTTTACATTTCAAACACCTCAAGTTTACGTAATAAACATGCCCCTTGTTTCGTGGTTTGAGTGTACCATACGTTTCCACGGCATCTCTGCCTACACTCCACTATAACGCCTTTTCAAAATCTACAAAATTGACATTATAATTAAGGGGGTGGCAAGTTGCTCTCATAGGATCTTCCATTCCTAAAGCAGCCTGTTTTCCGTAGAGTTTTTCATTTACAGCTTTCTAAAGTCTCTCTTGGAGAATACTGTTGAACACCTTCCCTCATGTTGAAAGCAACAATGTTGTTCCTAACATTGTTCCTCTATAGTTTTTATACTCCCTGAGGTCTCCTTTCCTGGGTATTTCACAATGTACCCGTCTCTCCAATCAGACGGAACATTTTCTTCCTCTCATATTTCTTGCATGTTGCATAGCATGATAATGGAGGTTTCATTTTCTTTCCTTGAGGGCTTTTGCTGGTATCTCATCCACCCTATCTGCCTTGCCTACTCAAGGCATTTATTTTGGTTTTTGTGTGTGTGTGGGGGTGGGGGGGGGGTGTTGCAGATGACCTCCAGCATGTTTGGAGTTGGTGGGATTTATGCAATCTCGTTTCCTGAGCAACTCAAAAGTGATCTGTCCATCTCAATTGCTGTTCTTTTTTTGGTAGTAAGAACTGTGCCTTTGTTTGTGCTTGTTTGAATTTGCCCTTGATCATCTTTGCAGTTAAAAAAAGTTCTGTCAGATAGTTATTTCCTGTTGTTTCTTCTGCTTGATGTTCTTCAATTCACTTCTTTTCATCCCTTCAAATACTTTTAACTTCACTTCCTTGTTCGCTGCGTTATGTGCATTCTAGGCTGCTACCTTTTTACGTGGCTCCAGCTTTACATCTGTTTAGTACTTCATTTATATTCCTCCTCTCACTCACTTTCCTGAGTGTTTCCGTATATAGTCAGGGTTTATTGTTTGTATTCCTCCTCTCGGCACTGTCCTTCCAGATTATTTTAACATTTGTCCACCACTGTCCTGGTGATGATATTGATGTTATTTCTTGATCTGCTTGGATCCTGTTGTGTAATATGGTTTTGTGTGTGTGTATATATATATATATATATATATATATATATATATACAGGGTTGGGTAGGTTACTTTTTAAATGTAATCCGTTAAAGTTACAAGTTACCTGTCCACATTTGTAATCAGTAACGTAACTTTTTGATTACTCAAACTCAGTAACGTAATCTGATTACTTTGAATTACTTTTAGATTACTTTCATTTTAAGAGGCATTGGAAAACAAATAGGAATAGCCTATAACCAACTGAACACCTTTTGCGGGATCAATCAATGTTAGATTGTAAAAAAAAAAAACGATGTTTTTATAACATTAAATAATAAACTCAAACATACAACGTGTCTTTTTTTGCACCTATTCTTTTTCAATTGAAGTAATCCAAAAGTAATCATAATTTTTTTCAAAAGTATCTGTAATCCGATTACAATATTTTTGTTGGTAAAGTAAGGGATTACAGTTACTGTTTTTTTGTAATCCGTTACATGTACTCCGTATATACAGAGTATATATATATATATATACAGGGGCGCTGCCAGAGATTTTGGGCCCACTGAAAATATATCGTATTGGGCCTGTACTGTATATATATATACATTACAGGCCAAAAGTTTGGACACACCTTCTCATTCAATGCGTTTCCTTTATTTTCATGACTATTTACATTGTAGATTCTCACTGAAGGCATCAAAACTATGAATGAACACATATGGAATTATGTACTTAACAAAAAAGTGTGAAATAACTGAAAACATGTCTTCTATTTTAGATTCCTCAAAGTAGCCACCCTTTGCTTTTTTGATAGCGCTGCAAACCCTTGGTGTTCTCTCAATGAGCTTCATGAGGTAGTCACCTGAAATGGTTTTCACTGGTAAATGGGCTGCCAGGTGTGCCTTGTCAGGGTTAATTAGTGGAATTTTTTCCCTTATTAATGGGGTTGGGACCATCAGTTGTGTTGTGCAGAAGTCAGGTTGATACACAGCCGACCGCCCTATTGGACAACGTGTCTTTGTGCGATGCAGAAAAGGTGAACGGATGGATTCTACATGCCTGGTTCCCACCGTGAAGCATGGAGGAGGAGGTGTGATGGTGCTTTGCTGGTGACACTGTTGGGGATTTATTCAAAATTGAAGGCATGCTGAACCAGCATGGCTACCACAGCATCCTGCAGCGACATGCCATCCCATCCGGTTTGCGTTTAGTTGGACCATCATTTATTTTTCAACAGGACAATGACCCCAAACACACCTCCAGGCTGTGTAAGGGCTATTTGACCAAGAAGGAGAGTGATGGAGTGCTGCGCCAGATGACCTGGCCTCCAAAGTCACCGGACCTGAACCCAATCGAGATGGTTTGGGGTGAGCTGGACCGCAGAGTGAAGGCAAAAGGGCCAACAAGTGCTAAGCATCTCTGGGAACTCCTTCAAGACTGTTGGAAAACCATTTCAGGTGACTACCTTTTGAAGCTCATCAAGAGAATGCCAAGAGTGTGTAAAGCAGTAATCAGAGCAAAGGGTGGCTACTTTGAAGAAACTAGAATATAATTCATGTTTTCAGTTATTTCACACTTTTTTGTAAATAATTCCACATGTGTTCATTCATAGTTTTGATGCCTTCAGTGAGAATCTAAAATGTAAATAGTCATGAAATAAAGGAAACGCATTGAATGAGAAGGTGTGTCCAAACTTTTGGCCTGTACTGTATATATATATATATATATATATATATATATATATATATATATTCCTCATTTCCCGATAATTCGAATAGCTGCAGTTTCATTAGTATCCATGCTGTTAGCAGGGAATGGTTCACGCAGCGTCCACTCCTCCTTTTACTTGAATGACCAGCAGTGAGTGCTTATAAATTCATACAGATGTGCTTCTCTTAGGTGCCATGCATGTCGATTTGTGTAACACTGTGTAGGAAAAATAATCCTACTAGTGCCAAGTTGTCGTATTCACAGAACACTGCAAATATGATCAATTGTAATTCATGCTTCTAAGCTCTTCTTTTCACATAATTATTTTATTGACATCCATAGTTGTTTTGTCAAACAAAACAACAACAAAATGGATTTTATTGACATCCATTTTGTTTTTTAAATTATGACATCTTTCACTATTTTGGACTTGATTTTATGCTGTATTGTTTGTCAAAGTACTTTATTCTTCCTTGTTGTTGGTGGGGGCGTAGCATTGTATTACTTATTTCTTTAGTTATGAGGATGGTTGCTGTTATGAACCTTGAGTTAAAAATAGTTATTTTTTCAAGTATGTATACAGTACGGATGGTGGAAAAGACAGGAAAAAGTTTTTGCTGAGAGAGCTGTGGGCTGGATTCAAACCTATGCAGCAGTACATGGATAGCGATGGGAGCTGCCCAGACAGCTGGACAACCCTAGGCCACCAAGTTATACAGATGATAGGCTCTCATTTCATGAGGGCACTGTGCTTCTTTGAATAAAAGGAAATTGTCTCCCTCTGTATGTGGCACTTGGTTGTCTGGATGTCAAGAGCACAATATCAGCTCTCTTTAGGACAGTTTAACGTCCTTTGCCTGGAGCCTTCTTGTTTTACTCAGCCTGAGAATAGATATCTGGTACCTCCTCTAGCACAGGTATCTTTTTCCCTGAATACATGGACTTGACATTCTATGTTGCTGTGCTGGGGGATCGCCTACAGGTAAGAGGATTGGAGTCATCTCCTTGGTTTTTTTCTGGGTGTATTTTTCTTTAGTTTGAAAGACTGCAAACGTCTCTTTTCCGAAGATCCAGGGGTTTTGGGGGATTTCATCTGTGTCTGTAGCATTAGATTTTTGTTTAGAGAATGAGGTTGCTAGCCCCATGCTTAACCTTCTGCCATTTTGGGGTTCTGGAGTTGTTGTTTTTTAGGCTCCTCCCCTAGCTTTTTTCCTTACTGGTAATGGATTCCAGCAGAGCAGTTTTACTCTGTTTTTACAAGACTAGATTTGAAAAAAGGTCATTTACACTACAAGGGAGTCAGACATGTTCTACATTGAATTGCTCTACCTTAAAAAAAAAAAAAAATCACCAACACAATTATAATCTTATAATATAATCTTATAAACTCATTGGAGAATGAGTGTGCATTTCTTTCCCTCAGCATTAGATCTCTGCTGTCTTTTACTAGATTATTTTAATTAATGTTAAGAATTGATTAGTGAGGCCATTGTAAATTAATAAACATACCTGATCTGGTAAATGGGCTGCCAGTTGAATAGCCCTGGATTACAGCCTCATGGCCCAGACTGGCATTGGGTTGGTTACAAGCTTTACCAGATCCCCAATTTTACATGTTTAAGAGGGGCTGTTTTGTTGTTGTTTTTTAACCCCATTGGCCTGAATAAAACGTTTTTGGATTCGCCGTTGTTTATGAACATTCAAAGCTATCAACACAAACTGGAACGGGTACTCGAACAAGAGATTCTTACACTCTATATACCTTTTTCTATATAATAGAAAAATCCCAATTTACTTCTGAAAATTGCATTTCCTATTTGGAAAGCAAACTAGCCCTTTCTTAGAAACAGATAAAAGAAAGCTCCCTAAAATATTCTCACTGGATCCTTGTACATACCTATCTTACAAGAATTGAATTGGATAAACAGTGCACACTGTGTATTACATTGCATTTAGCAGTGTGTACAATGCATGCTTCATTTAACGTATGAAGTTAAGCCGTGACCAAGTCCTTTCTCAAACATTTCTCTCTTACAATTAAGGTTTCACGAGGGGAACCTTCTTACCCTCCATCCATGGCAGAACACATTAAACTGAGGGAACACATTTCTTGTTTCTTAAAACCTTCCATCCATGCACGGAGCACATTATCGTTTGATTTCGGTCCAGAAAATTTCCGTCTCAATTAAAATTGTACAGGGGTTGCGTTTCATTACCTGCGCTTGGGGCAATGTACGAGCCATTAAGCCTCTACCTGCATTCGTATCAGTGGAGACGATGTAGAGGTGAACATCCAGAGGTTAGGAGAAGGAGCATGAAATGAAGTGCCTCTGGCTCCCTTGGCTGGCTTTTGTCTGAAAGGCCAAGGGTAATGAAACACTGTGCATAGAAAAGGGGATGTAAACAGGGATCTGCTACAAATTGACTTCCTATCATAGTCGTACTGAATCAAAAAAAACTCTGTGTATCCCAAATGGCAGCCCTGTTTCCCATACATGCACTGCTTTTGTACTGTTCTAAATATGAAACGGGGTGTAATTTGAAATAAAAACTCTGAACGAGAATGTAGAGCAGGGGTATTCAACTCTTACCCTACGAGGTCCGGAGCCTGCTGGTTTTCTGTTATACCTCATGGTTAATTGCACCCACCTGATGTCCCAGGTCTAAATAAGCCCCTGAGAGGACTGGAATGAAAAAAAATGGAATGGAACTGGTGTTTGAATACATGTACCACTGATGTAAAAAGACTTTTCGCTTAATGGCCATTCGGCTTCACCATAACAGTGGAAGATTATTGTAGGTATTCAACCAGGCCGTTGGGGGGAATGGAATTGTAAACTCATGAGTTTTAAAAGAGTTGTTGCTTTACTCCAGGTCTGTATTGTGCTGTGGTGAGTATTTAGTGATTCAATATGTTTTCCTTCTCAATATGATTCTTCCATTTCCTGATGAAATCTGTAAACATGCTGCTTTTTGTTTAAATTATTTAGGTGTTCATTTACTGTATGCCTAAATGTTCTTCTCCTCTAGATTCCACTGACCCAGTTCAAAGCTAGCCTCAGGCTCAGTTTGTTCATCAATATAGGTTTTTAAGGGCCAGTCAAAACTTTATATTTTAGGAACTGAGAATTTACAGCTGAAACTGAAAACACTTGAGGCCAAAAAATTCAATAAATACAATTTAATGGGGTCGATCTTCAAAAGTTGCTGGCTTCTCTCTTCCTTGAAAGATAAAAAAAGAACCATATAGTTTAATATCTCTCCCAGAACATAGACAAATGATAGAAGTAAAACACATATTGTGTGAATGACTCCAGCCAGCAATGTTGTTCTTCGTTGCTGAGGATTACAGGTTGTTGCTACAAGGTATTCCAAATCATTTTTGCTTGTGACAGACTGAATTTGTTTTCAGTTTGTTAAATAATTTTAGAGTGGTTGGGTATTACTGCTAGCACAAATTGTCGGTGATAACTTGAAGAACTATTGTGAGTCCGTTAACAACTTCATAAACCAGCTCTTCATTCTGTTATCTTGCTCAAGCAGTATTTTGAATCTCATTGGAGTTTTGTGTGGTACAACTTGTATTCTGGATGATATGCAGTAATCGCACCCTTTGAGCCTCCTCTTCCTGGTCTCGCCTAAGCTGGAATGCAACTTTCTGTGTCTTCCTGTTACATCACTCTCCACATCGCACAATATTAAGCTTTGGGGATTCTGGAAAAAGCTGAGCCTTCAAATTTGTCATTCCAAAGAGCTGCATTGTTGCGAGAGGCACATGAATTGACGCGCCTACAACACAAATCAACATAAGCTGGGGGGAAATAATTGATGTGCTGTTTTTGAAGTACAGAGCACGTTCCTACATAGCATTGACAAGACTCACACTAGCTGTGATCTGGTCCCTTGGTGAACACTATGTATTACACATGTTTATTTTGTTGGAGGGCATGGTCTGACTCCAACCTTAACAGAAAAGAGAAGGGAAACATTAATGCTTGTTACCACAAAGGCTTCACCACCGACAACTGAATTAACACATAGCGTACTACTTTTGACCATCAACCAACAGTCACCTCTATTGACCGTGCTTAAAAGTGTTACACTATGTAGGGGATAGGGTGCCGTTTGGGATGGAGTCAGTTGTGGTGAAACCTTCAAAGCAACAAGCATTCCTGTCTGCCTCCTCTTGTCTTTTTTGTTGTGACTGTTCCTGTCTGTCTATATTTCTGTGTTTTGTTATTTGATGGGGATTTTTTCGGTGGACCTCAGGAAGAGTAGATTCTGTTAAGGCATAGGGATCCAAACAAACAGTTTGGGATGCGTCCCCACGTCTAGACCATATGATATTCCAAGGGTCTCCAAAAGGTCGATAGTGAGCTACCAGTACCTAGGCACCCATTTGTGAGTAGCTCGCCAAGTAATTCTAAAGCAATGTGCACATTTTAAATGTTCTTCCGCAAACTACTATCTTAAACACATTTCAAAATTCAGACGCCACAGGCTTGCATCAAATATCTAATCAATGCTACATTAATAATAGCCTATTCCTGTTCAGCCATTACAAGCTAACATAATATGGGAATTCATTTTTAGGAATGTTCCCCCGTCTGGCCATGTAGTGTGTTCATCAATCTATTTGTACAGAGTTGCTCGCCAATGATAACTGACCAGTGGGTTCAGAAACAAAAAATTCCTACAAGAAAATAAAAAATGCATTGTTGTACTTTCTCTTGTACACTAAGGACCTAGGGAAAAGTTGCAGGGGAGAGAAGAGAAGAATGTGCCCCTTTGAAAGCTAAAAATAAATAAATGAGTAGCTCCCAATATTTCTTTTTTTATAGAAGCTCTCATGTCCAAAGGGTTGAGACCCTTGTAAGATATTATATTCAGGTGCGATGCCATGGTGATACTTAGTTATTTTTTTGTCTACATTGCAACAGAGAGATTACCATTGCTTTACAGCAGATGCCGCATAGAATACTTACAGAGGCAATAACACAGCACTGGGCATTGGGTGAATAGATTGTGATGTTCTGACCGGGAACGAAGCACTCTAAACATGCTTTCACTCTGAGGCATTAGACAGTCATGGAAAAGTTGTCGGTTCGAATCCTCAAGGTGACAATGTGAGAATTTATGTTGTTGTGCCCTTACATAAGGCATTTAACTCTGATTGCTCCGCTTACTCAATCTGGACTGTCTGATAAAGTACTAACATGTAAATTTAAGGAGATTCTAAACGCAGAGGGATGCTGCTTCCAACCATGATTCAGTCACTATTGCCTATAGTGTCATCCATATATTGATTGGACAATGTTGCCTGACTGCCGATGGGTTTAAATCAAGGTATCCCATATTCAAACAAAAGTCATTTGAATTTGCTGCACGACTAACTGGAGCTTGTGAGTGAAATTATTCGCAGCCCACTAGCTACATCTTTCAAAATGCATATGCTTCTTAAATGATGTAAAGTTTATGTAAGCCAAAACGGAGCCTGCAGCCTCAAGGATGAATTTGAAGGGAAACCGCTTCCCCCAAGCTGAAGGCTATGCGATATGCAGGAGATACACCACCATGTAGATGCGTGGCTAGTCATTCACCTGCAAAACATGTAGTAACATAAAAATTATACTTTGAAGTTGCTAACAACCGAGGTTATGCTTTCTACCAGACTCAGACAGAAGCTGTCAGGATAGGGAGGAGGGTTCAGGTTTACTCTGCCGTGGGCAGGCCTTCTGGCGCCCACCAACACTTTTTCCCAAATGGCACCCTATTCCCTATATACTGCATTATGTACTCGAAAGTGATGCACTACAAAGGGCAGAGGCTGCCATTTGGAACCAGTGCCACGTCTGCAGTGTTGGTTCTGTCTGTGAGGTGCAGTTAGCCCGAGGTGTACCAAGAAACAAAATGATCCCAAAAAAATTGATTAAGTCAATCCGGTGTGCTGCTGTTCAGATCCTGTCTCTGTACTGTAGGTAGTTTTACACAAATAGCCTGAAGCCAGAACACTGTAACTGAGCTCTGTTCAGTTTTGCGTCACTACACCGCTTCACATCCTTGTGGTTGTAGCTCTGGAATATGCGGCTTTTCTCATTTTGAATACATTCCTTTCTGCATCGGATTGTGACTGGCTGATGTGAAAACTACTTCTGAGAGAAGTGGATCTCCTGCTTTGATAGTTTTGATATTGATAACGTGGTCATTACCAGGGCACTCTAGTGTATATCTTCTTAAATTTTGTATACGAGTACACAACGTGTTAAAAACATACTGTTGAACATCCAGAATGTTCTTTAGCAGCAGCTATCAAGGCCTTATTTGAACCTTCCCCAGTAACTATCCTTGCTGCAGAGTTTTAAGTGTTTCACCCATCAATTGTAAGCCTGTCTATTATGATATGGACAACTAATCCATCTAGATGGCGTTGTCCTGTAGAGCTTTTCTTTTCTTCGGCTGTTGAGACATGAGGCCTAACCTTCCGTTCAGGGGAAGTAATGGCTCCCAGCTTTATTTGCCATGACTCGTTCATCTTCACTAACAAAAGCAGTACATTGTATCCCAAATGGCATGCCTCATACAGTCTGTCAAGACCCACAGGGTAGCCTGGTCCTAATGCCCAAAGAGATGCCCTATAAAGAAAATGGGGTCCCATTTGGGACTCAGTGGTAAGCAATGGGTCTGAAAAGAAAGCCAACCACTCTGACAAAGGAAGTGATTAAGTTCTTGGCATTTCTGTAACAGATTTGTTGCAGAGTTGGGCCACAGATAGATACTGTAGTGTGAGGGAAAGGGGCACATATGAGTAAGGAACCACACCTATAAAACACAATTGTGTTACAAACTAACAATGGTCTTTCTTAGTCAATGCTCAAGGGGGAAAAATAGATAGAATATTGGATAATTTGTCCCTGGAAGGAAAGAAAACTGTAATTCAAAGAGAAATATGTATTATGTGATTTGTATGGGAGATGTTATTGAGCGGTAAGATAAGGCCTCTGTACGAGGAAGTTGGTGAACAAACTAATAGAAACAGAATCTTTGTATATCAATGTATGGAATAAACAACACAATTTCATTACTACAGTAGTATATTTCCTTCAAACTTGATTTTCAAGTTGGAAAAAGAAGCCCAGTTTTCAGCCCAGTTTTCAAAGAGACTAGACATTTCCTTTAGACAAAATGTATCATTGATGTCTTGGTGGTTTACTGTTGGAATTAGACACATAAAACAGCAAAGCGCCATGTAGCCACCAAATTACTGAATGTCCCTCAGGAAAGTTGAGGCCCATTAAAATGATAGATTGCACTGCGTCATGGTTTATGCAAAGGGACGTTTTATACCCACAAAGCAGTCTAATTGCATTCATTCCTGTGAGAAGTCCACAAATGTTGAATTTAAAGGTTCTCAGGCGTATTGGCAGCAAGCTGCTTGACAGAGGCTGACTTGAGGCTTCAAGGGAAAAGGAAGGGAAATGTAAATCTTGACAAACAGAGAGCCAGTGTCCATATTATCATCTATTGCCCTCACAGGCCTCTTCCCATGCATAAATCAAACCCTGCCTGAATGGTTGCATGGTAAAACGGGCATTCATTCTCATCTGACATCCATCATGTGGATCAAGGCTGTAGTTTCAGTGTAGATAAGCTTGCTAGCTTGCCATAACTACCATTTGAGAATGTTTGGCAATCAGCCCTGACAGACAATAATATTGTAAAGATCCAATCCAAAACCACTAGACTGTATGATTTGTAGCAGAAGAGGGGCGAATAAAATATTACATGATATGCAGAAGAAGAGAACAGAACAGAAGACTACAGTATGCTTTGAAAACAGTATGTTAATGTTCAAAGTTATATATTGTATACATACATAAAATTCACAGAGGCTTGTGGCCTAGGATGTTCCAGTGTTCTGGGCTGCTGCCGCCAGTGCAAATGTATTGCTGCTGCATTTATAAAGAGTTTATATACTGAATAAGAACAGAGGCTTATTTGATTTTAACCATTGCTAGTAAACGGTTCATATTTGTACTTACGGATCATTGAGGGGTTCTCAGAGGAAGATTTCATGGTTCAAGTATAGAAACAGGTTTCTGAAATGAAGGCATGGCTTATATTATATACATATATTATTATACCCGTCCATGGTTCTGGTTTGAAACTTTGCTCAGATGTTTCATTTCAGCAGGGTTCCTTGAGGAGCCTTAATGAACTGAATAAGTTCAGACAGTGGGGCTAATTTCAGAATCCCAAAAAGTCCTCATACTGAGCCCTAGTCAAAGGTAACATATTACATATATTGCATGGGGTATTCAACTTTTACCCTACAATGCCCAGATACAGCTGCTTCTCTGTATACCAAATAATTAATTACAACCACCTGGTGTCCTAGGCCTAAATTCATCTGTGATCAGAGGGTTACAACGAAAAGAAAATACAGTAGAACTGGCTTTTAAGGTCCTGAATTGAGTTTGAGGGATATAGGAGATGGTTTACTATATTTTCTACACTACAGGATACAGAGAATGAAGTGTGTAAGATATTAACCAGATGAGTTGCAAATTATACTGTATCGTTCAGCCAGTCCAGGATAATGAGAGTGGAATGTATTCGGCCAATCAACCCGGCTCATTTTTATGGTGAGAGACATTGCTCCTATTTAGACTGGGAGATCTTTTTTTTCTTTTCAAAGATAATGAGATGACAATGTATTCACCAACCGTAGAAAGAAAAGACGGGTGGGGGGGGGACATTCTACTGCACTTATCCACAGTCTTTGATCAGATATCCAGCTGTCTCTCTGGGCGTCTGTGGAGTGTGAAAGCTGCCTGTTTTATCACAACTGTTGTCGTCAATATTGTTTTACTGTATGTCAACCTTGTCAATTTGTCAAGTTCTAACGGATAGGTTTTTGTTTGTTTCAAGAAAAGAAAATCACATACAATGTAAGATCGTTGTTGTTTAGGTAGTCATACTCGTACCTTTGGCTAGGCTACTCGGTTACCCTTCATATTTAGCTGAGTATTTGAAAGTTCCCATATTTAGTGGAAGATACTAGAGAAAAGCCCCAAAACATAGAACAATCCCAGTTTACCAGTGTTAAGTCTTGGAGTTATGTATTGCATTTTACTAGTTATGGCCATTTCATGCGTATTTCTATGTATACAACATTTCTGCTAATTGAATAAAATGTAAATGTAATTTGCAAATATTAATTAATGAGATTGATTTGCTGTATTCTGACCAATATTCAGTTAGATTTTATGCTGTGTTGGTATCTATTTAAGCCATGCATATAACAGAATCCATGGTATCTAGGCCTCTTCCAATCCTCTTCATCAGATGTGATTTTCTTCTAGCCCTTAGTCATGAATATGAAGATCTCCATCACATCACGGAGACCATGAATATAGATGGATCCTCCATCTGCTCCATCTGACGTGATGCCAACATGATCACCCAGCAAAAAAATAATACTTACCACTAATTTGGTCTTCTTCACACTCCCCTTTTGTTTGATAAGTAAACATGTGGTGTTAGATTGGATTTTTAACATGGTAATCTGACAGTATGTCAATATCAAAATGGGTGGTACAGTTATTGTACTAAGAAATCAGTCTGTGTGAATGTCAGTGTGAATGTGTCAGTGATTTCGAAGTGCAGCATTCACATGTTTTTCTACAGTTCAGACCACACTGCTGAACACCATTTTGTACCAAGAAAACTAGATCTAGAACATATTGTACATATTATTGATTTTTCCATAAAAAAAGATCACCTACTTCAAAGAATTTTAGGTGAAGTTCTAGCAATGCTAAAAACTGGAAACCTGCTCAAATTACCTCAGTAAAAGCTTTACAGTGTCATATCTGTTTAGGATCTCAGCAATACAAAATGTGCGAGATCCTTCTAGTTCAAATTGAACTTGGCTTTGAGTTATACTTCTTATAACTCAGTAAGAGGCTCATTAAGAACATAAAAAAACGTAGCATCCAATTTCCAAATATTTCGTCATCGTGCCTCAATAATTATGCATGGTTATTAGATACATTTTTTGTATTTGGTTTACTTAATTCAGGTTGACGTTTCTTGCTAACAGTGGTGGTATACTGGGATCTGTGATTCACCCAGTCTCTGCTGGGTAGGTAAAAGCAAGTCCTCTGCAATACGACAGTGCCCTCTTTCGCTCACTTGTGGTATAGCACCAACATCTGCAGAACATTTGGAGCGCAAATGTAATGTGAACATTACAGAGAACCACTCGATATCACAGAAAAAGGCTTGCGTGAGTTTAAAGACAACAGAAGCATCAAAATAAACACTATCCCTCAAACCAAAAACAGTTTCTTTCAAAGAGAAGGAGCAGATAAATGGATGCCTCGCTGCCTGTTTAGAAGTGTCAGTTAGAGTGCAATGGAGTGTTCAAAGGGATGAATACTTAAGGAATGTTTTCTGAGGCTCTTTCATACACAGAAATAAGTGAAGTGAAGTAGACAAATATTCTAGAACAAACCTTGCATACATAAATGTCATCTGGATTCTCTGCCAAACACACAAAAAAGTGACATGTACACAAATGCCATAGTCACACAAAAAAGGACAATTGCTTCATATTCCAAATATTCTCATTCCGCTTTTTGGGACGGGGAGGTTCAAATAACAGCAAATGATGCAGCTAGGCATCCATTCATTCATTCAAGAAGGTCATCCAGTGATCTAACGGCGCAGTGGTATTATGTACCCTAAACTTTCCTTTGGTTCCTTCAATGAATTGTGGTTGTCTGTCTCAGCCTTAACCACCAGAAAAACACTTGTGTTTTCAATCCAATTCCTAATCCAATAAAAAATGTTATAATATGATTTTATTGCTTCACTGAATTAGCCGTTTTGGATTGTGGTGATCAGATGCCTGTCTCTATTTCCTTAAAAGAGAAGTGATGTGTCGCCCTCTAGCGTCTACAAAGGAAATAGCAGAAACAATGCATTTACAACTCCAGATAGCCTGAGCAGCTTAACAACTAATAGCGCATAACAACTATCTAGCTACACTGTTTCGTTTTGAATTTCTATAGCCTATCCTGCCATTGATATAGTGATAACTGAGCAAACAAATAATTTTTTATACAGTAGCAATGTGTCCTAAGGTAGTGCTGCAGAAATAAAAAGAGCTTCCTATGTTCAGCCTATAGGGGCTAACTAGATAACAGCTAGCTGGCTTGACATTTTATCTAACATTATACAACGTGTGGTTTGGAATTCCCATTTTCATAGCCTATCTTGCCCATGATAAACTATAACTCAGTGAACAATTGCTGATTTGTGATTAAATGGAGAGCTTACTTGATGGAGAAATATGACACAGACTGTATGAGACTGAATACACTGACAATAACAAACTATTTGTAAATAACTTAATTTCAAAGAACAACTTCCCCCAATACCCATTATAATATAATTTGAATTTTTCTGTGCTTGTAAGGTGGTTGTCTAATGGTTAGAGACTGCCCAGTAATGACAATGTTGCCAGATGGAATCCCTGAGCCAGCAAGCCTTCTTACTGTTCTTGAGCAAGTTATTTAACCTTAATTGCTCCCAGGTTATTGCGGTAAACAGCAATGTCTTTTCAGTCAACTTGTCTGGTAAAATGAGCAGTAAAAAAATAAAAAAGAATAGAGATCGCTAGAACATTTGCACAGTCAGAGTTGGGGAGTAACGGATTACAAGTAATCCAATTACAAAAAAACAGTAACTGTAATCCGTTACATTACCAACAAAAATATTGTATTCGGATTACATATACTTTTGAAAAAAAATATGATTACTTTTGGATTACTTCAATTGAAAAAGAATAGGTGCGCGAAATAATTATGACACGTTTTATGTTTGAGTTTATTATTTAATGATATAAAAACATTGTTATTTGAACCAAAATATGAATTGCACGCCTCAGTAGTGTGTGTGATCATCATGCGCGCAAATGTGGACGCGCATAACGAGTTTAGTGAAGGAGGAAGCGCTAGTTTAAATTTCTCCAGTTTTGGTTGGTTGAATGGCTGGTAAAAACATAGTATATCTTCGATAATATTAGCTGAGTCATATAAAATGTTATTTAGTTATCTACTCGACGCATGATTCTCAGAACAATGATGGTCAATAGGCCTACCTGGTGTTATATCTTTTTCAAGTTTCAAGGTTTATTTGTCAAATGCACCGAACAACCCAGCCAGGACGAATTGCACCGAATAACTTTTACAGGAATTGTTTAATAGATTAGGCAACTATTTGTTACATAGCTGTAACATGGCGCTGCCTTCAAGATAAAGCATTTTAAGGAATTTACCACGACATTTTGAGGAGAAAAGGTGTGTTGGGAAGCACTCTGCCAAAGGATGATTATTTGCATTTGACGCGGCCACATCAACTCCCGTCCATACAGGTAGGCCATGTGATTCTGCTTGCTTTGCATCTGAAAAGTGTGTTCTTTGGATATCATTGGCTGCTGACGTCATTTACTTTAAGATAAGAGTGCAGGTTTATAATCACAGTTTATTTCTTTCATTTGCGTTTTTAAAATCCATCACTGGTTGCCATAGTAATCGCAGGTTACGGTCGCGCGGGTAAATCTTTTTTCTATGCGGGTGTTCACTATTGCAAACGTGCATTCGCGAGCGGGGGGTTACTGCAACATTTTGACAATGTTGGTTGTGGAGCAAATCATCAGACTACTGCAGATTTAGTTTATGCGCGAAAAGCTACGGATATCTTAATTTTTATATACAACAATGTCAATACCCTTTTCAAGTAATTGCCATTTATTTTTCAACAATGTTTTGAGGCAATTAAAAACATGAATAAAACACGAATAACAGAACAGGCTTAAGCATCATTAGATTTTGGGTTATGTTCAGATAAAAAGTAAGATTCTGGAAGATAGAGGTTTATTGGATTAATTGGAATGACTGCATATCTGACAGACCTTTAGCTTGTAATGTAGAGATGTAGCCCAATCATATTGAAGTAAAAAGCAATGGTATAGAAACCCATTTCCAAAGGCACTGTAGCCTACACAACCCATAAGGTAAAATGCGAATTCTGTTTTTGGCCAGCTATGTAAACTCTAACATTGATTGATCCCGCAAAATGTGTTCAGTTGGTTATAGGCTATTCCTATTTGTTTTCCAATGCCTCTTAATATGAAAGTAATCTAAAAGTAATTCAACGTAATCAGATTATGTTACTGAGTTTGAGTAATCAAAAAGTTATGTTACTGATTACAAATGTGGACCTGTAACGGATTACGTTTAAAAAGTAACCTACCCCACCCTGTACACAGTTTATGGCATGAGCATACATGTGATGCATGTAGAAAAACGTGGAATGACTTTGAAAAGTGAAGGTGTATTGACTGTGTATAGTCTGTGGCTGTTAAGAAGTAGTAGAGTAAAAGGCTTTCATCTCATCGCTAAACAATTATTTTTTAGTCGCAGTAGTATGAGTCTGGTTGTGATTATGGATAGCTGACCACCTGTAAATTGTGAAAGAACATTTAATATTGGACTATAACATTGAAAACACAATGGGTTATGGGTTTTTCTAACTTGAGACCCTAAATTGGACGTCACCTGGACATGACCTACAGCAACCTTGTCCTTGTTCAAATGAATTCAGAATAAAAAGCAGGGGCGGGTTTGCTTTATGAAGGGTAACATCAACTGGCCTTTATACACTTGCAAATAAAATGTTAATCACTATGTCGACTGATTCTTTTCAGTCAGTCATTTGAAATGAACTGGTCTAGGTTGCCTTGGCATTATGTGTTACACACCTGGTAGGTCAGGAGTGGAATGCTTACATTAGTTTTTTTGTTGTCTGTAGTCATCCAGAACACAATTTTCCAGGTATTACCTTTATCTTTTCTGCGTCCTATAGCGGCAGAAGTGGAGAAAAATAGAGTGAAAGTGGGAGGTGGATAAAATGTACAGGCCATGGTGGGAGTCATAACACCTGTGTTGAATGGCTAGTGAATAGCAGAAGCTTTTCTCCAGAGCGACTTACAGTTAGTGCATTAATCGTGAGAGGTGGGCAGGAAAACTATACAACCTAGTAATTATTACTATACAACCCAGTGATTATTGAGTCACTGTAGTTACTTCCATTTAAGTCACAACTTAAAGCAAACAGTTGTATTGGTTCTATTTTAGACATTTGTGAAAAGTCCTAGCTTCAAGGGAAGCTAGATCCACCGTCAGGGTGGACAAGAACTTTGACTGGACTAAGGGGTAGGATGGCCAAGAGACCAGAGGTGACAGAATGAACAGCTTGAGTCGAGATGTAGCCTTTGAGCATTGCTTGAAGGTAGAGTTGGACTGTTACCCTTGCTGCTCAGTAGGCAAGCACAATTTTTCTGTAGCGACGAGAGCCTCAAGTGAATGCCAGGGGAGTGTGTGGGGGAGCGAGGTGACATTGAAGGCCTTGGGAAGGTTAAACACCAGGTGGCTGCTGTGCATCACGGCACAAGCAGGGAGCTCTATCGGCACTGAGTTTCCGAGTTCTACTGATCTTTTTTTTTTTTTTAGATGCGAGATAATCTGCCTGAAATAGAAGCTAGGCCGTGTCCTGGGTGAGGTAAGGTTGTTCACTATGAATGTTGTACAGAAAGAACTTGCAGGTGGTGCTGACGGTTCACTGTGTCAAAGACATATATCTAGGAGAATGTGAACAAAGTAGACAGTCAGCTTGAACACTGAAAAGAGCCTCTGTAATACAGATGAGAGGAGCGTTAGAGTGCCTAACACTCCTAATCTACCGCAGTAGATTCGACAGGGCTATAAGCCATTGTAAAGTTCAGCTTCTCAACATGGCTCCTCTTGCTTAACAACGACTGGTTTTGTAATATGAATCACTTTATCACGGCAGACCCAAGTCAGTTCATGTTGAGATATGTGTCTTCACATTCTGTGCCATTCTGGTTCTTATCACACCGGTCACTCAACCAGCAAGTCTATCTTGGAATCCTTTCATGCAGGAATTAACACACTTTCCAGGCTTCTACCTCAATTGAGCTCAAAGACGCCCAAGCAACCACCAGGATGTCACTAAATTGGTGAGAGAAAAAAAAAACATTTAAAAAAGGCTTTGTCAATACATTCAGTTTTATTGACAAACATATAATGCAGATCCCTCCCCTGTGTACTCCCCGAAACAACACAACCCTCTCCATTGCAAAAAACGAGAAGTCCTCACCATGTTTGCCCAGTTTGAGACATCAGGAAAAATATTTCATTCAGAATAATACAATGACTACTGCATCTGATTTATAATCAAAAGTAGTAAAAGGTGCTTGACCCTCTGATCCATAAGCTTATTTTCCTGCATTATATAGTGGACCCATGTTATGCATGTCTGTTTGTTGAATTTGAATGGTCAGATCTATTAAAACACAGATTTCTAGAGGGTCTGCATTTTGAAAAGGCAGATTTTTGAAAGCTAGCGCAACCCCTGCTCTTGGCTGCCTGTTCCTGATCTTTTGAGAATATTATTTGAGAAGTTGCCTGAAGCGTGAGATGAATAGGAACATATCAGTGCTGAGGAAGAGGGATGGCAGTGATGACAACTGGCTACTATTCTGAAGTTTGTGGTGAGCTTTGACACCCAGAGCTGCTGAGGCATCCCCCAAGTGGGAGCCATACAGAAGCCGAAGTCCAGGAGCTATAAGACCATGTTTTCACAGACTTGCCCTCTAAAAGATCATCAGCGGACTCAATTATTTACAATCCTCTTACCACTTCTGTCCATTCAAACCATGGCTTTGAACCTTTGCATCTTTGGATGGTGCAGCAGTGAAACACTTGGCCTATCATATTTTTTTTTCACTCTTATCAGACTGAAACATTACCAGTTAAAAGTATTCATAGATAAAATATATTTTTGTATTACAAGTTTTATTTTTTTAAAGAATAAAATATGCCAATAAGTCAAAACATCCTTAAATATCGACTGTTTTGCATATTACGAGAATACGTTTTTCAGCACATTACTTAAGGCAGAATGTTTCTGTTTTTCTATTGTGATGAGACACACAATGGCCAGACCTATACAGAACAGATTATCAAAATATTGTTATTTTATTAATTAATTTTAAAAAATGACATTCCTACGTATGATGGATGCGTATTTTGCCTATATTTTATGAATATGTATGGACTAGCTAATGATATGCCTCGGAAAACAAGCTTTTGAATGATATATGAATCAACATGTGAAGTTTTAAAAATAGTGGTTAAATGTCTACATGAAACATGCTAACAATAATGACATTTGTAGTTGATTGAGTGGGGATAAAATTATATAGATCAAGTATTTATATAAAATATTTTCCAGTTATTTGTACATTCTGTGATAGTATGGAAGTTATAGATGCAAAATATTCCAAAATCTGAAAATTGACAGATGGATACAAAATCACTATTTTTTTTTACTGTAGCTGGCCTTAAGAAATAGTTCATACAGTGGATATAAAAAGTCTACACACCCCTGTTAAAATGCCAGGTTCTTGTGATGTAAAAGAATGAGACAAAGATAAATCATGTCAGAACTTTTTCCACCTTTAATGTGACCTATAACGTGAACAATTCAATTGAAAAACAAACTGAAATCTTCGAGGGAGAAAAATAAAAAACTCACAATAACCTGGTTGCATAAGTGTGCACACCCTTAAACTAATACTTTGTTGAAGCACCTTTTGATTTTATTACAGCACTCAGTCTTTTTTTCACATTATAGGTCACATTAAAAGTGGAAAAGGTTCTGACATGATTTATCTTTGTCTCATTCTTTTACATCACAAAAACCTGGCATATTAACAGGGATGTGTAGACTTTTTATATCCACTGTGTGTTATGTGTATTTATTTTTTATTTGTTTTCCACAGGCAAATATTGGGCCAGAACTTTAAAAACGATTTAGAATAAAACAACTTCAATGCTAATATTCTGGTAATTTAGCAACTGCTAACTAAAAACTTTTGAGTGTGTTTATTTTTGTCAAAATCCCCTTTAAGTAACATCAAACAAATATATTTCATAATTTAGTAATTATTTGTTTTAGTTGCAAGAACGTTTGTTCAGTCTTTATCAGTGCATGAAATCATATTATTTGCACTGAAATTTTTGTTTTGGCTTCTCTGGAGGATAACATTTGAAATTTGAATAGGAACACAGCAGTTGAATGATACTGTACGATTTTTCATAGTCGCGGTAAAGAGTTTTGATGTGCTAATAATGATTGAGTGTGTGGTGGTATTGAAAAGATGTCGAACGGATGGATGACACATGCCCATCATCATGTCTCACTGACCAGCAAACGGACTTAGACTGCGCATCGTTGGTGGACTGAAACTTAGGGTGTATTTACACTACAAGAGAGAGAATAAACATTAGATAGACTTATCTCTGTGCAAGTCGCCGACTCTGGATCCAGCAAAAGAGCCTAAGATCATCACGCCTCCTCCATGTTTGACAGTTGGTCGCAGACACTGAGGAACCATCCTTTTGCCTACTCCACAGTGTGCAAAACCCATGTTTGATGACCTGAAGATTTCAGATTTTGATTCATCTGTCCATAAGACCTTACAGTCTTCAGTAGTCCACTGACGGTGCTTCATGGCCCAGACAAGCCTCTTTTTTTATATTGCCATTTAACAATGGCTTTCTTACAGCCACTCGACCTGTCAGACCTGCAGCTCGAAGTCTTCGACCAGTGTTAAGCTGTGCTTGAAGCTGTTGTCCTGTGAGCAGTCTATCATGCAAGCTGTTGACTCTCAGAAATTTGTCTTCGGATTCTGTTGTGGCTTTGGGTCTGCCAGACCCCTTCCTGATCAGAGTTTCCTCCAGTTTCCAAGTGCCTTTTGATGGTGTAGGAAACTGTACTCACTGACACCTTGGCTTTCTTTGCAATTTCTCTTAATTTACTTCCACTGTGGCAAAACAGCTGTAAGTTTTTTACCTATTATGTGTTCCCTGAAAAATTGAATAACCTTTGTACCATTTCAGGTTACGCACTGGACATGAACTACTTAAATTTCAGTAAAAATTGGAAAAATGGGGGTGTTTTAAATGTTTTGACCAGTAGTGTACATAAGATATATGATGTCACTATGTCAACAAGGTTACCTGGACGTCAACATGCCTACAGGCAGTGTGTAGGCACAGTTAGTTAGCAATCTAGCGGTACACTACTAATACAGTAGATAGCTAATGTTAGCCAGCCAATGTTTTTAATGTTAGCTACACAGTAATAGCAGAAAAAGGGTCTGCTTTCTTTTCCATATTAGCACATAAACAAACACTCACAAACCACCAGGGCTAAGCTCCCTGTCATCAAATAATCATTACATGTTTAGAACATATGTGCCCACAACAACATCTATATAAGTCTAAAATGCATAAATGGTACAGCGAAAATGGGTACTCATACAATTATATGTTTTCAGAAAACTATTGACCACACCCAAAACAGCATGGTCTTGCTCTCACACACTGCTCTAGTAATGTATGGCATGACTGGTGAGTCTGGGGTGGTTTTATACCTTTATACATGTTAATAACTAATTATGACTTCTAGGAAACAAGTTGCAAAGAATAAATACCACTGGGAGAGTGAAATTATTTTATTTTTTTAGATCGGCATGCAGTATAAAATCATAATAAAAAAATTGACATTTTGCCATACAGCATGTCAAAACAAATTGAGTATTCTATGTTTACAAGCTTAGTGGTCATCAGTGTAAGCTAAGCAATCCTATGCTGTCAAATTCCAGATTAACGTAGAACTACAATCAATCACATTCAGAGATTTTATACTCGGTGACAACGTACTAAGTTAAGTATTTATACTTTATCTATAAAGTATCACATTCTTAAAGGGGCAATCAGGAGATGAAACATCCATATTTGGAATTTTTGTTGCTGTGTACCCATGGTTTCTTGAAGAATAAAACTCATATTACTTAAAATGTCATACCCTTCAGAACCCAAAATATACAGTGAGCTTGTTTTACTCAACAAAGTACATTTAAACATACATTATATAGCTCAAAAACATGGATGTGATTCAAATAATCTAGGACAGGTGCCAGGGTCCCTATGTGCCTGTTTTGATGCCATTCTTTTCAGACCAGGGCTGTATTCTTGGATGTGAGCCAAGTGTCCCTTTCAATTCACAGAGTCAAAGTTGGCTTGAAACAAAAGTAACACAATTTAACCTTTAATTAATAGGTAGTATTATGTGATTTACCATGTCAACATGATTGTTTTTGATAAGAACAAGTTTGAAAATTCCAACATACAGACAATGCAGTATGCTGCCATGTTGACAACATGATGGACAACACTGTTTGAAAACATTGTCACCAGATGACCAGATGATCCATAGCCGTAAAAGTACTTATTGGAGCGTTAGAATATAGAATAAGTTCAAATAACTTTATTGGAGACAGCCTAGTTGGATTAGCAAACAGAAAGATAAATGATATGAATCCAACAGCATCCAACAAGGTGAACATTTTTTAATTGCTCCTGTAAGTGGTTCTGGATAAGAGCGCCTTCTGACTAAACAGTTATTGCCTACATTTTAATTTTGAACAATACAGATGATAAAAATGATGATTAAGTTAATATAGTTATACATTTCCAACATGGCGTCATGGGATTGTTGTAAGAAGTAGACAAATTTTACAACTGTTATTTTGTTCAGGATTACATGAATTGGAAAAAATATAAAAGGTGTATTCATAAAATATTTCAGTTTTTTTTCTCATTAGAGCTGTCTTAGAAATTAGAAAATACATACTATTTCAGTTGTACATGATGATTGTGATATATGTAATTTTGTCATGATAACACCAACTAGAGAGCAACAATCAACACTAAAAGACAACTTTGACATCTGCATTAGGAACTGATAAATCGCCACCTAACTGTGGGATGCAATTATGATCAGCTGTGGAGTAATTTTAGCATGTACAGATAATTTAAAGAGATATCAGCTTAACCTAGTGGCCATCCATAGTTGCAATCATTTTGATAAAAGGTTGCTTTCATAACTCTATAAATTTGAGAGTGGTTACATTTCTCCATCTCCATCCCACAGCTTTTTAACAAAATAAAATATATTTTTATTTATTAGTATCTACTACTGATTGTCGCTTTAACATAAACTAAATAGCATACATATTCTCCAATAAAAACACTTTCAGTCCATGAATTGATCTAATCGGTGTGTGAAACTGTCCAAAAGAGTATGAAATCAACCATAAAGAATCGCATATTTTTAATTACAAATCATTTTCTGCTAACATGACAATATAAAAAAGAACACTCTGGCAAAAATGAACTGGTTTAAGATTGGCATGAAGTTATAAAGATGGCATTTTGGCAAGCTTGCACTATTCTTTGTAGTAATGTGAAATATCAATATGATATATTTGTATTGTGTAACTGTGTAAATATATTTTCTTTAAACATTTAAAATATATTTAATAAACAAGCTAATGACTTTGGTGTAATCGAGCTACAGCTTTCATGGAGAAAAAAGTAAAAGTTTGAAATATATCTGTTCTGTTTATTTCATTTCTAGAAATGATATATAGCCAGGAGTGTTTTTTCATGAGTAACTTTTAAATTGGGTTTAGTATGGTATCTTGTCAAGCACTTTGCAAACATCATTTTCAGTATTATTTAGTGTTCCTTCTTCAAAAACCAAGACTAGAATCTTAATAAGGAGTACCCCCATGGGTTAAACCATTTAGCAACAGAGACACATTATTAAAGGGGAACAATGGAAAATGTTGTAAAACCTCTCTAACTCAGTGTTAGATTGTCTATCACTGTGCACCACTCTCACTCCAGGAGAGCGAGGCTGAGCTAGTGCTATTTCTCTTTACTGCACCGCTTTTTATTACGTAGTGGAACAATGCAGATCTATGAAGATTATAGTGTTTTGTCACAGTGAACCTACTTTGTTTGTGAAGCCCAATTGACTGGGAGATCCAGCATATACATCCTCAAATATATTTGTGACACACGTTCATAATATCATCTTTTTCTCTGGGATCTCTGCCAAGCAATGATGAGCATGGTGTCTAACTGTAAAAGCCACTAGACAGAAAATAATATTTAATTTTCTGCACATACACAGTGTATTCATTTAAAACACTGTGTATATGCTCCATCCCACAACTGCCTGGGCTTCCTGATATTCAATGCGACAAAAGGATATTTACTTCAAAGACCTGCGATATTCCATATATTGTATATTTTTTAATGTAAAACATACCTATTCATAGTGCTGCAGTGAAGGGGAGGGAACCATAATGTTGTGACATACTAGCTCTATCCCTCCCTTGCTCTCTCTGAGTGACTGAGGTGACAACTATGAGAGACAGTCCAACACTAAGTCACAGAGGATTATGTATTTTGACAAATATTTGTCATTTTTTGTTTCCCTATGTTTCCCTTTTCAAGTACATTTGATTTTCAATTGGCTTAAAGACAGGAATGCACTAGTATACACCTTGAAAATATGAATGTGATGAGTTGGATACTGAATGGTGATATGTTCATACAATACATACAATTCAGGGATTCTTGGAAGTCAGGACAATTCCTGTAAGGCAGGAAAACATTTGTTGATTTGGTTATTTTTACCATTACTTGAGTCAAAATGTGAAAGTTAGAGGTATTGCATTTTAACAAAGATTTGTTTTGGAAATTGTTTGTAACACTTTCTATATTATTCATTTTCTTTTGGCCAAAAATGCCCTTTTCTGAAGCAAATAATCCTAATATCCAAAGACCTTATGTTGTAAGGTCAACATTTCTCTAAAAACTGTGTTTTCTAAAAAAAATTTGTCTGGAGATTTGATAAACTGTCAAAAAAAATAAACACCCCTCTTTCCTGTTCTCATTAGGGATAGCGCAACAAGATCCCTCAGGTTATGTAACGTTCTCTTTGAAAGTTTTAAACAAACAATATTAAAATCACCATTGACATTTAAGTTAGTGTAAGATGCATTAACTGTGCACTGACAGGGTTAATGCATTTTAAAATACTAGCTAGATGGAACAACCACACAATCCATTAATAATAAGTACACCTTACTCAATGATTTACCTATCAGCAAAGTCAGTGCTTAAAAGGAAGAGGGAAAAACATGGTCAAAACCATAAACCCTTAACTCTGCCTCATAGCATACACATTTTGGTTTAAATATATTCATTTTACTAGTGTTCACTAGTGTTTAAATCCAAAATGCCCACTTTGTATACCACTAGAATGAGTAAGAAAAATATATTTTTTAATTCAACTTGTATAAAGCATTCATCAGAGTTTGTCTAATTTCATATCAATAAGATTCCCAAAGAATCTGATAGAATGGATACATTTCTTATTATTTTTTAGTATAGAAAAATATTATTATTTGCTCATTTAAATTATGTTTATTTTCAGGCTTTGTAGTCATCTCAGTCAGTTGTTTGTGAATGCTGTCACTGATGGCTAAGATGAATTTTGTTCAAATATTCTGGAAACAAATATTTGAATCTCTGCAAAATATTGGTAAACTACATTTACTGTATTAGACTAAATGAATAGGGGTTGTTTCATGTCATTAATCTAGAAAAAATTAACATGCCAAAAGGCTAACTGAATTAGTCGTGGAGCAATATGTAGCACCTTGAAATCAAATAGATTTAATTTTGGATATTTGTATGACATATTCCAATACAGTATTTGTGTAACATCTTCCAATAAAGTAAAGGAATAGCCTCTTGGACAGTAACAAATGGTTTAGTGATGGTAGAGGTTGTCCCATCTTTCAAGAATCTCTAAATAAAATATAATGTTTTTTCTTACTATCACATAGCGTATATTTTCAGACATTTCTCAAAGGGCATTTTTGCAACCATATAAACCAGGGTGGCAGAGTTTCCTACTTTCCTATTACTATGCAAATTCTTGATCTGCAGATCTTGTAAAGTACATTGATAATCAAAGAGAACCTCCTTTCAAGTGCTTATGAAAAGAAATATTAATAGAGATCATGGTTTATAAGAATGCAGAATAGTTTTTTTTCCACTGTAGAAAAATGTAGGAAAGCAGAGGCCATGTTCGAGAAGATAAAAACCGCAATGTATCATGGGTAAATTGTGACTGACTGATCTATAAATAACAAAGGTAAACTTGTCACCCCCCACAAATGATGCACCGCCTCCCTTGGCAAAAATGACTTTATGTCAAATTGGGTGACAGGCATTATATTGCAAAGTTTGATTATACATTTGCTTGTTTTAGCACCATTGAAAATGTGCGTATCTCTGCAGTTTAATCTGATCAGAAGTGATTGATATAGTTCTCATAATCTACACACGAATATACGTATGCACAAACCACACATGGACAAACACCAATCCATAGTCCCTTTCCCAATTGTATTGTGGGGGACAACAATGACCGGTCATTTAGGATGCATGTTTATTTGTAGATCAGTCATTTGACAGACGCCTGCAATTTAAGGGGCAGTGTCTAAGAGACCCATATCCTCAGTGAAATTAGTGGTGACATCATGACCTGAGTGTTTACTGTCTGACACAAGGGGTTTGAAGGAATTTGTAGTCCTCAAGGTATTCGAACAACTACAACACAGGCTCCAGCCCTTCCAATGTTGAGATTGACCTCCTGTTGAGAACAAAGACAGTTAAACAATGTTTACAGTCAAAATCATAATTTTTCTTATACTTCACAAATACTAAGCGATTTTGGTGATCTGTCTAATTTCTCGCAAAAAGATGCACATGTCATTGGTAGTCATTCCAGCAGTACCTTATGCTCCCTAATGTCTCGAAAGAGTGTAGAATGTGAATGGTTAAACAATAAACACACTAGACAGGATGTTAAAGGAAATACTGTACATAGAACCTCTACATGCTGGCAGTGATTCAGTCTATTTATACATTACATTATACATTACAAAGCAACTTCAACGGGCCTTAAGAGGTAGTTACTCATAAAATGAAATGAGATAGTTCATTAAAATAGTGTATTTTACTACGTGTATTTAACTCCCAATATCACATCAATAACTTAATCACACAGCTTTACAAATTACACTATATTTGAGTTATGAGTTAATAGCAATTACACTACTTTAAGGTATGATTGCAATCCAAACTTTGTTGTTGGTTGATAAGTTACTGCCAAGGATTTGCCTTAGTTATTTTACATTATAGTGACAAATTCCACCATTAAAACAGTGTGGCCATTTCGCAATTACCTGTTCAATATATATTTTCTTATCCTCTGGATCTTTCGCCTTACTCTTCACTGATATGGTTTAAGTTGCATTTTGAGACTTTAAGGAGCTGTGATACTGTTTCATCAAAACTGCATTATGGGATTCATGTCTACCAATGTCATGTCCATGTTCTTGTAAGAAATGTCAGTCAAAAAAGTAATTGAAACGATAAGAATTAGTTACCTCAGTCCACTCATTTTTTTGTGCATCATAGGATTCAACACTGTTCAGGTAAGACGTCCCATCATATCCCCCGACAGCGTAGAGCCTGTCTCCTAGCAAACACACACCTACAGCATCCCTGGGGATGCTCAGAGAGGACACGGTGGTCCACGTGTCTGTCTTGGGATCATATCTGCAGCGAGATAATAAGAGGAAAAAATTGAAATACAAATGAAAAATGGATATACAAAAAACATAGTGAAGGACTACAATTGTTTTAAGATATACAGATAGTGCTTGTTAATTGACAGATTCAAGAATTTATTGTTTGCGCTACATTTTTTATGTTTTAAATGAAACAAACAAAAAGAGTTTTATGATCTGTCTTTATGGTATTGTGTTCATTGCATAGGGTTTTCATGGAGTGTGTATCACATCCAGGTTGATGTTTACAGAATAACCAGGAGAGGGTGTCAGAAGCCATATAATCACACAGCAAAAACCAGCACCAATGGAAAAAATGACGTCTCTATTGAGTAACAGTTATGGGGTGTTGAGATAATGCCTAAGAAATTTAGCAAAAACAAAAAAAACATTGTCTCAACTCTCATTCTAGTTACAGCTATACATTTTCTTTTCATAAAATACATATCAAGAAACTTGAATGTTTTGCTGTAGTACATACAAATACTCTCTGCCCTTCTGCCAAGTGTCCACATCCATACTCTGTTTTTAATGCAAAATGTGCAAATACCAACTCTTTAAAAAAAAAGGGTGGGGAATCGAAACACAGCCATACTGCAGTTACTGGTAGATTATGGTTAGGGTTGTTCACCTCTCTACGCAGTCTGAGAGCCTGGAACAGTGGTTGGACGCTGGGGCATCATGGCCACCAACAGCATAGAGAAAGCTGTTGTATGTGGCCACACCTACACCTCCTCTACGTTTCGACATGGGGGCACACATACTCCACTTGTTGGTGTGTGGATCAAAGCATTCCATCGAACGCAGACATGAGCTCCCATCCCGACCACCAACCGCAAACAATCTGCGAGGACAATAAAATTGTTACAAATGATTGTTTCGCTGCTTCTGCGTGATAGGACATGTTTGCTGAAGGTTGCATCTGGGTTTTCTGAGAACGTATGGTATTGTCAGGGAGGGAGAATTCATTGCTTCCTTTGCAGAGAAGAGAAGGTTGTAGAAAGGTTCCTTACTGGCTTTCTAGTTTTAAACCAGATTCAGGAAGAAAAAAAGTCAAAATGTTTTGCAAAACCGTATTGTTAGGCAGTGTTATATAATGTGGAGCAGGGCTGTGGTTGCTATGGACCGCAGCCAACACACAAAAAGGCATTCACATTTTTATTGGAGATTAGGTGGTCAAATGCCAAAATATGTTACGTAACATGACAAAGGATTGTTATGATATTGTGGGGGTTAGATCATTGACTGATCTAACCCCATACCCTACGCTCAGTGGATACTTACACTGGGTGCTTACACTAGGCTTACAATAAGTATTCACATCCCTAGGACATCACCCTTGAATTGGGTTACAAAGGGGGATTGCAAGGGATTTAACTGGGATGTTTGTCATCTACATAGACTGTGTACAGGCACTGTACACAAATGGTTCTGAAACCTCACCTCAGTTATCCCCCCAGCCATTCCATGTATTTGATCTTATCCAGGACCAGTGCACCTGATTCACCTGGTGAACTCATCATCAAGCCCATGAACAGTGGAATCAGATGAGCTAGGTCAGAGCCACATCAGCATTGTGAAACATCTGGGGTTCCCTTAAGGTACTGTACCTTACATCTGGGGTAAGGTAAGGTGCTGTACTTAAAATAAGATGCAATTCCCAAAGAAGAACGGATAGTCATGGTATACTGTTGTTTTTACACGCTGGTAGAGGTGAGTAAAACTTGTGCATAAAACGTACGGACGTCGCTGACCGGGAGAAGCTTCAGGTGGCTAAATGGCGAGTATAGATGTTTTTGCATGCTGGCCGTATATAACACTGCATGCTAGCCACTCACTTTCCGTTGAGTGCGGTGACTCCCACAGTGCTTCGCGGTGTGGACATGCTGGCCACATAATTCCACTGTCGGGCTTGGGGGTCCCACCTCTCCACTGTGTTCAGGTAGCTCCACCCATCATGCCCTCCCACCGCGTACATGGGGCCTTCCAAAACAGCTATGCCTTATAAAAAAAAAAAGAAAAACAATCCTGTAATCTCCTACCGCGTACGTCAAGGTATTCCTGCAATGTTAGGAAGTCAAGAAAACCACACAAAAAATAGATATAGTATCTCCTAGTGCATACTTGGGGCATTCCGACATGCATACGACCACAGTGTTTATAAGTCAAGAAAACCACAAAAAAAAGATACTGTAATCTCCTACGGCATACTTGTGGCATTTCAACCCAACTGTACCTGCACTGTTTCAAAGTAAAGAAAACCAGAAAACATAAACAATACTGTTATCTCCTATCGCGTGCATGCAGCCTTCCAACATTGCATAGTTGTATCGGGGAAGAAACCACCAACTGGCCCCAGTCCCAAAACTACTATCAACTCAGTGGTTTTGTGATAGATATCCAATGCTACATTTGTGCAAGTAAGGAGGAGGACAACCAACCTACTGCATACATAGAGCCTTACAACACAGTGATATCACCACACTTAAAAGGATTTTATCATACATGGGGCCTTCCAAAACAGCAATATCATACCTCTATAGTTAAAGAGATTTTATTGTAAATGGGTCCTTCCAACATAGCTATAGCTCCACAGTCAAATTGATTTTATGATGCATGGGGCTTTCAAACAAAGCTAACTGTATGTCTCCAATATGGCTATACCTTACAAATAACAGGGCCATCGAACCTGCACATTTGAAACACATGGAAATAATCTGATGCTGAAGATGATCTTGTCAATCAGTAAGTATTACTGATAAATATGTATGTGCACAAAAAGCAAATTGGAAATAGTTTTTAATGACAATTTGTTTTCATTTAAACTTGGGTCATGGAGAGCGTTGCCGGACATTTCTTTTTTTTTTTTGCCTTTGTTAATTTTTTTCGTATGCTGTTCGCAGAGTGCTGTATGAAAGCATATTCATGGAAAGTTGACTGGAAGGGAAAAGTTTGGTAGGAAAAGGTGCAAAAGCAACAAGTATGACCACAGCCCTGAGAGGATTGTCAAGCAAAGCCGATTCAAGAACTTGGGGGAGCTTCACAAGGAGTGGACTGAGGCTGGAGTCAGTGTATCAAGAGCCACCATGCACAGATGTGTCCAGGAAATGGGCTACAAGAGTCACATTACTTCTGTCAAGCCACTCGTGTACCAGTGAGAACGTCAGAAGCGTCTTACCTGGGCGAAGGTCCAAAGTCCTCTCTTCAGATGAAAATACAGTGGATATAAAAAGTCTACACCCCCCTGTTAAAATGCCAGGTTCTTGTGATGTAAAAGAATGAGACAAAGATAAATCATGTCAGAACTTTTTCCACCTTTAATGTGACCTATAACGTGAACAATTCAATTGAAAAAAAAACTGAAATCTTTGAGGGCAAAAAATAAAAAACTCACAATAACCTGGTTGCATAAGTGTGCACACCCTTAAACTAATACTTTGTTGAAGCACCTTTTGATTTTATTACAGCACTCAGTCTTTTTGGGTAGGAGTCTATTAGCATGG